>JAXGGA010001476.1:0-151120 GCA_038373865.1 Uloborus plumipes | reverse complement strand
CGTACTTTTTTCTAGACTTTTCAACTCATTAGCCGTGAAACATTTTCATATAAAAATCTAGACATTGTGTATATAGCTTAACCAGTAAACCTTTAAAAGTCTTTTAAGCATTAAATAGAAATTCTTTGAGTTGATTATAAATGAAAGTGTGATATCTGTATATTATCAAAACATATTTCAACCCTGCATCCCCCAAGTTAAATCTAACCCATAAATTTCGTACCGAATAACCGCATGTCTCAAGCTCCCAAGCGGTTTTACTTATTTACTCTGTAAAAAGAAAAAATTTCAGCTTTCACTAAGTATTACAGAAGATGATTAAACTACTAACATTTCGAAAGTCTGTGCAACTCCCTGGTGACTATAAAGAAACCTACTTACATTTCAGTGAAAGTGTAAGTTTCGTATCAACTTTCGATACTGACTGAAATATATTTTTATTTCTTCGATTTCTTTCATTTTTCTCACTTTAGAAACTTGGAGCACCGTGACTAAAATATAGACAAGAAGTGGTACCGTGAATTTCAATTCACTTCTAAAATCACAAGAAAAGTACTTTTCGTGATACGTTCTGATGATTTCCACTGCAAATAGTTCTTAGAGATTTTGCCTGATGCGAGAAAGAGTACAGAGAAAATTATTATTAAAAAGTCTGGAAAAACTTAAATTGTAGACACGATATGTTTAAGTGAATAGCCAAAACTTTAGGGAATAAAGGCTTAATGCACAAATTCAGTTTACTGAAACCCTCTAAATGGTAAAGTTCAGCTATTTATTTATTGCTTTTTTTTTTATCTAATTGTATTTTAAGTTTTAAAAACATTTATTATTGACAAATCAAACTAAAACTGCATACCGTATACGTTTGAAAAACAGAAATTAACTGCAAAAAATGAACTGTTGTTTTTTCAGTATGATACTGTCAGTCAAACTTCCAATTTAAAACTGCAAAATTCACAGTAATAAACTGTATAACTAGCAATTTAACAGTTTCTTACTGTAAAGTTAGAAATTTTACAGATTATTGCAGTAAAATTTATCTGCATTATACTGTAAAAACAACAGTATGATACTGGCAGCAGAGGTTCCAGTTTAAGCTAGTAGTTTATTGCCGTAAAACTTTGATGTATTGTACTGTAAAAACAACAGTATAATGCAGCAGAAGTTCCAGCTCAAAACCTGTAAAATGCACGGTAATAAACTGTAAAATTAGCATTTTTAGTTTATTACTGAAAAATTTGCGATTTTACTGTTTAGTATTGTAAAACTAGCAATTTGACAGTTTATTACACTAAAATTAGCAATTTTTGCAGTTTATAACCATAAAATAAGCTGTATTTTATAGTAAAAACAACATTCATTTTTTACAGTGTACGACATTTTTCGTGAGCTGTTTGATCAGGATACTAAAAACTATGTTATCCAAAGTTGCATTTTTGGAAATGAATCTTCTCGCTATTGTTTGGTAATAAGAGATGTCTGTTTTTAGCCCACTTAGTGAAGATCGCAGTTACATAACACAATAAGCATTAAAAAATTCATCGAGGGTTTTAAGCCTCTTCAAGTAAGTTTCACGTAACTAAAAGCGGAAAGACCCCTCAAAAGACTTGTCAGCCGTATTTTTTAATTGTATATATTCAATGAAAATTGGCGATCTTGAAAAATAGACCCGGGGGGGGGGGCAGTGAAAGAAAAATTGGAGTTTTTAAATCTTAAATTTTTCTTTAATACATTTTTATGTGTGTTTTATCTTACATCTGTCAACTGTTTTTCAGTTCAAAATGTTAGCCATTAAAAATCTCAAAAATCTTAAAAGTACACAATTTCTTCCTTTCTAGCCATCTTTTGTTTTATTCTTCTTATTTTTTTCGTAATCGTTTATTAATATAGTCTTTACTATTTTCGTACACGAGAATCTTCCAAGATGAGTTTCGCCCCTCTAAAAATATAAAAGAATGTTTTTATTCACTGTCAAATCTGTCAAAGTCCTACTACTTTTTCATGATCTAGGTGTATGGCAAATAAACAAGCTAAATTTTGTAAATGGCACCTTTGCAGAATAATTTGGTTGCTAATGAATGGTGGTTTTAGTCATATTTTAAGTCCGTGACTACTACTCTCTTGTACGCTTAGGATTGTACTTCATAATTTTCAAAGATAAGTTAGTGTCGATGATATTTTTTAATTATTAAAAAATAAACTTTAGAATAATATAACTTATTAAAGCCCCCAAAAGGTAATCCGCTTTGAGTAAAAGAAAAACATTTCCTCATATCGGTAGCCAGCAATTTTAGTTTCTCTAGAAACAATTGCTGAATAAGCTGTATTAGTACAATCATCCACTCATCAATTTTCATGCATACGTTTTGCGGTAACTTGGATTAAAATTATTGATCATTTTTCTATTCCGAGGGGGTACAGTTGGGGAATTCTTGATAAAGCTGAAGATTAGATCCTCTAAATAAACGAGCTTTTCTGGATAATTTACCTAATAGTTTTCTCTACCAGGAAATAGGATTAGTATGAGAAAGGGGAGTTTATAATATCAATTAATCAGTCTTTTCAGCATGGAGGTAAAAGGATACGAGTGGGATTAGGCCAAAGTTCCTGATGATATGGAAGGATTTGCCCGGTATGCTTTGTACTTTCCGAAGCTGTCGCATTAATGTATCTAATTAATCATTAATTTCACGATGGATTGACTGCTGGTATTTTAATAGTTTTACCAATTTAAAAGTTCACAAAGAATAAAAGGCTTAACAGGGAACACGCGACTAGTTTCATAATTATCTAGTTTTCTAAAAAAAGATATCTTAAAGGATACTCACACAATTTCCCTTCACAAAACAGTACTCCGCGTCCATTAGGAAAGGAAAAAATCGCTAATGATCCAAAAAAAAAAAAAAAAAAGCTTTATATATCTGACACCATAATGCTGAAATCGAAAATGTATTTGGGATATTATTAAAAAAAAAAAAACTTGATTTAAAAATTTACCATTAAATATGAAGACTTTTTTGAAAATGTTTAATATTGACAACTCATAAAAATAATAAAATATTTTGGTAATATCAAGCAAAAATATTTAGCCACGAAATATGAGATATTGAAGCAACTACGCATTTGATTCCAAACTCGCAAGACTTACTTCAGTTGATTAAAAGAGTGGAAACCTTAAAAGCCAACCTGTTCATAACATCCCAACTTGACCAAAATCTAAATATTTTCAAAATACATTAGCATAGCAAACAGACTTCGCTTCCTCGAAAAGTTTAGAATAGATCGTGGGCAAAAGGAAATAGAAAAATGCCACCTTTTCTCTGTTACGCCTGTCACATATACTCCATTTTGAGCTCTCGGAAGTGAAATTAAATATCCACTCCGACTATTGTTCAAGAAAATTACCCAGAGAGGTAGGCAAGAGAATAAAACTTGATATGCAAATAAATCCTTTCGCGGATTTGCATTCTCATTTTACTGTGTTATCTCCAAGATTCAGAGGTGGAATCCAGCATATTAAATACACGATGCCTGGTATGTACATAAATGCTGAGCTTCGGTATGTCTCCATGTTTGAACGACGAGTTTATAAATGTTATTTCATGGTCCAAGAAATTTGCAACTATGTTTTGACGCCCCAGTAATCAAAAATTATCCCTGAACATTTTAAGAATAAAATTCGAAGATAATACCTTTCACCAGTTACAATAGTGGCACGTATAAAAAGTAAAAATTAAAAACAGAAGCTATAATTATTAATATAAAGTATGGTTTTAAAACTTTTTCTTACCACAAGACCTTCTTCAAGAAAGTTAGCGTATCTGGTAAGTAATGGCATATAAATGGTGAAATCAATTATGACATATCTTTTAAAAATCACACACATCTTTAGAAATAAAAATAGAAACATCAATAGTACACCATTAGTTTAGAGAGCAAAAATTAACGAGTAATCATAACATAGTGTGAATTATTTTAATATACTTACATATTTGAGAAATGAATAAATTAAAGTTTATCAAAACTCGAAACCTTATTTTTATCTCATACTGTTAATTAATTAATTCTTTAACTAATCATTATTTTTATGGTATTTAGTTTTCTATGCATTTTGTTCATTTTTATTTTATTTATTTACTTTGTTTTGAGGTGTACTAGCCTTGTTGTCAATGACTTGTTTATATTATATATTGCCTTTGATAACTATTAATCCTAAATATAAAGGCATGTCTTTAATTGGGTTATTTAATTAAGTATTTGACGATCAATGCAATTCGTTTGTAGCATTTTTCACACGATTTATTCTTGCTTTAAAAAAAATGCTTTATAACTTCTTGTTAGACTTGTAAAAGCATTTTATTATAGATATAAAGTGTCAGAGATCATTGTTCCGTAAATCCGGATAAGAAACCTATTTTACAAAATTCGTGGATAAAAATATCAAAAAGACAGAAGAAAAAATAACTTCCATCATTACGTTTTGTGACATTTTGTGAAGAAATTAATGAATATAAACAACAATAAATCAAAAAGTGAACCGACAAACAGAGACATGATTGCTCCCAAAATTAGATTCTTTCTTTTTACCAGCGGAATGCACCTGCTGGCAGAAGATTAAGTCATTCGACAAATATATAAGTATTACATTTTTTGCCAAAGTTAGCTCAATTTTCTTATTCCGAAGATATTGCAAAAGAGAAGTTTCCCCAGTGACAGCGTAATGGAAATCCTTCAAGCATAGCTAATGGTTTTTGGAATACAATATGATCTCACTTTCCGTTCATTTTAGACATTCAGTGTTCGCATCGAAATAGAAAAGACATTGTGATACACTCCACGGCGAAATCAAAACTGAAAAAAGATTGCAGTTGTGCAACTGTTTCTTTATGGTTGAAAAGATGATTTGTTTTATTGTCCTGTGAAGCATATATGAAAGTTGAAACGCGTTTCTTCATTGTATTTTGTCGCATGGAAACGATTCTGATTTTTGAAACCATATTTTATGCGTAAAAAGGAGGGTTTGAAAAGCAAAGGATTTGATGACCTATGTTCTGAAACTGCGCCAAAATGATAAATTTGTGATTAAGATGGTGGTAACTATTTCTGGCGGTTTTGATACTTACAGCTTTTTTTTTTAATTGGTCTTTTTTGTCAGAGTTTCATGTGCTAGCAGATGATATTTGCGGTTTCATAAAAATACCCCAAAACTTCATAACCTCGTTTTTTTTTTAATTTATAATAGGAAATCTAGTTGAAAATTATTTTGTCACTAGATTTTGTTTAACAAAATAATCACTTTAAAAGCATTAGAAAAAATGCAAAAGCCTTTTTTAAAAATCCCTATTTGTACAAAACTATTTGAATGCAACTGCGTTTTTAAAACATTTGGTGTAACTTTTATGTTAATTTAAATAAAATTAATACATTTCTAGTTTAAACGCCTGTCTTTTTAAATCTGAAATAAAATTGAAACTAAAATCGAGTATTGGCTGAAATTGAATGCTCCTCCTGTGGCAATTAATTCAAAATAGTTCTTAAAAATAAGTGAACAAAAGACATCAAAATTTTTTAAGGATTCCTAAAATTCCAAAAAACAGAATTCATTTCAATTTTATTAAAAAAAAACCGCTACTGAGCTAATATTTAGAAAAGTGCCAATGAGTCCCAAGTGAATTTTCACTAGTATTTCAATAACTAGTTAAAAAAATAATTTTCCCCCGAAAGAAGATATGGTTCTGCTTTCATTTCATCTAATAACATCAGAAAAAAAAAATTTTCCTCAGAAAATATTGTTTTTATACATCAAAAATCAGATCGGTAACGTGTCCCCAGTAGCAAAGCTTAGCATGCAAACAGGTCATGCGCACTTTCTAACTTCCCAAAAAACTCCCCACTTGCACAAAAAACAATTCTATTTTTAAACCCCTTTATTAATACTTTACTTCATTTTTGGTTTAATCAATTTCTGATTTTCTAGCCGATGCGAAATAAGCGTGTCCCAAGCTCCGCCGTCAGACTGGTAGCAATAACTTCCGATCTATGTTTAGGCTCCTAAAATCATTTCCTGCACCTATACCACGTGATACTGAGTACCTGGTGGGATGTTTTATCGAATCGTAATTAAAAATTTGCATTTATGCATCTAAAATTGTGGGTAAGATTTTTTAAAGTGATTTTATAAAATGTGTGTCATTTGAGTCATCAGATAGGTAACACACTCTAAAATGCGCAGTTTTTATTATTTTAAAAATTATTTTATATAAAAGTATAGTCCTTTATTACAAGTGAAAAAACCACGTGTTTGATTTTGGTTTAGTGCGATCAACTCGGAAATAAAAAAAAAACTTTGTCAGTTTGTCAGATCGGTAACAGTCAGAGCGGTAACATTGAAAAACAGCGAATATGTTACAGAACTAACTCACACGTTTCAGAATTATAAAAAGCAAAAATCATAGGTTTTAGCCATATATATTGAATATTTTTGTTCTTAAAAAATGAAAAGTAATGAGTTTTAGTACAATTGCTTCATTTGTGGTTTGTATGACCTAACAATAGAAGTTAGTAAAATAAGAAAAATTGACACTGCAGAAATTAAGTTAATTAATTATTATTATTTTATTTATTTATTTATTTATTTATTTATTTTTTGGTGCTTCAATTTCTCATAACTTCGCTAAATAACTAGATAATAACTAGCATGCTAAATTTGAATTTCTGATCAAGAAATTAAATTTCCTGCAACTAATTAAAGAAAAGCAAGCAGCAGAGTTGTGTGTTGAAAAAGTTGAAGTTGTGTGTTGTTTCAAAACAAAACAAATGTTTTATTAGCTTGGATTTGGTATTCTCATAATTTATTTTATCTAAAAACCTTATCGCTCATTTTTATTTCCAAGAAATGTTTTTTATAATGAAATTTGATTTTTTAGCCTAATATATATATTTTAATATAATTATCTTAATTCTATGTTAAAAATGCAAGGAAATGATATCATATTTAGAGATGTTAACGAAGACTGAAAGCATAAACTCAAATATGTAGCTCATATTAACATCAGATCTGAAACATTCATCAGATCTGTAACGGCTTAAAAGTGAGTAATCTAAGGAGGGGGTAAATAACTTCCTTGACCTCCACCCTTTTATTTTCTTGGATTTAGACCCAATTTAGACTTAAAATCCAGTATTAGTTTTTTTCTGCAAAAATTTTTTTTCAGAAAACTCCAACCTCAAATTGGCACTTTTCTAAATATTGGCTCTACTGTATTATTTTCATGACATATTTCAAGACGTTTAATTATGTTACGCCTTAAACCTTTCGACCCATATTTTTAAAAGGTTTTACTGTTATGGATCAGTCGTTTTATTCTACAGATATCCAATTTTTCACAATATGAAAATTATACGCCTTTACAAAACGTATTTGTGTTAAATTTTTTGTCATGTTTGTTTTCTGTCTTCATGTCATTCTTTCAGTCAACATTAAGCAAAACTTACATGATTAAAACTCAAACTCAATATATTTAAATAATATTCTAAGAAAAATAACAGCAATAACTTTGAACCTTCAAGAATTGTTACTTGAAGCACATTTCATAAAAATAACCCCACTTCCAGTTGTAATATTTTTCACTTTTTTCTAGAATCCATCATAAAAGAGTCAAAAATCACTATTCGGAACTGAAGCGTTGTATCTCATTTTACCCGGAGCAGTTGCTATCGTCGATTCTCCAGGGACAGAAGAAGTGAATAAAGTATCGCTTACCATCAAAAACCATGAAAGGAAAACCAAGAAAGTAGGAGCTTTAACGATGTGCAGCATCTCATAGGGAAACACCTGCTGGCTAGAGATTAAGTCGTTGAGCAAACAGAGAAGTATCACTTTAACAAACGTTGACATACTTACTTACCCAAGAAAGGCTCACTTGATAAAACTTCTTCACAACTCCAATGGAGTAGAGGAGTTCCTTAAGGCGTAACATAATAGCGCTTTGTTGATAAAAGCTATAGCACATTTTCTCGCTTTGTTGATTGGAATAGATAATAACCTCGGAATATAGGGAGTCAGAAGTGAAATTGGATGAGTTGTGACAAAAGTCTTAATTTTTAGATTATGACAATTGGGAAGTAGAAATTCTACTTTGTATTTAAAGATATTGACATTTCACTTATTTTTTACTCACATTTCAAATGAAGGGGAAAAAAAACAGTATGCGAATCGACGTCTATACAAACTGTTGAAAACAGAAGTAGTGTCCGTCGATAAAATATTTTATACAAATAAAATGGTTAAATAAGCAATTTCACCGCATTGTTACATAGTGTTGAACGCCAAATATGTCGAAATTATATTTACTATAAAATTCTTAACAAACTCTTAAACGGAGGCTATATTTTTTAAAAACAAGTTTGACTCTTCTGGAAACACCACATATTGCCAGTGTCCATGTGTATGCCTCGACAACAAAGCAGAGCGCAAGCGTCTTACTGATGATTCCATGGCCTTCTGAACGGACTCCATACATGTTATGCTACCATATAGGACTGAGATACTGATATCCAGTAAATATCATATGAGAATTTTGGTCCCCTTCGATATGATAACATCTTAGTGCCCTGAAAAGGGTGAAAATTGTTAACGGAAAGCCTTTGGACTTTGCAGCACGAAGTAACCAAACGTGGCACACTGAACGATAATCTCCAGATTCTTTACTACTTTTTGGATGATGCTTTAATGTGCTGTCTTTCTTATGCAAGCCACATTTCCTCCCTTTGGCAATGTTTTCTACGTTTCCGTGCTGTGAATACCGGTGGCCCCCTTCGTACACCTCTGTTCATTTCAGATCACCATGTGCCTAGTGAATTTTTCTGCTTGCTGAGAGAGCAAGCAGAAAAATTCACTCGCCTTCAGCTTCTTAGTTTTCTAAAGACTGATCGTTTCTTCTGCAACAGAAAAAAATCAAGACGATTGCTCTGTCCAGAGAAACACAAGTATTGCCGATTTTGCAGATATCTTTCTTTTTTCTTGCTTAGCATGTCTCAGAATTCATCGTGCATTCTGTTATTTGCATATAAACCACCTTACTACTTTCATATTTTTATCAACATGATTTCATGCTGTTGTATTTTGTAACATGCATACACATATGTGCACTTTAATGGCAATAGTTATAATATATAGTAGCAAGAGACAGAAAGCATTGTGCAATAAATTTGCAGTGGGTAGTTTAAGTTTTTAGCTGTAGCTCAGTACATCATGTGAAACGTTATCTAGTGCATGTATGTCTGAACCTCAATAATTAAATGTTAAGCACGGGATGCAAACTAGCGCAAAATTCATGGGGCATATAACATCTTGTATATTGTTTCGGAACGTAACATTGCGGAATCTACAGCTTCAAGGTTTCAGGCATAATTTCCGATATTAGTTGGACCTTTTATGAATGTTAATAGAGCGCTTGGACAGTTGATTGAGATTTCAGGTTTATATTTTTAAAAAGAAAATTTTAAAAAAATATGTATTTCCTCTTCGTGTGTGTTTATTTTACAACACTCAGTTTATTTTACAAACCTTTTATTAAGAACTTTACTTGAATCAACCTTTTGTCGGATTCATGCCAAATTATATCCTTATAGTCTAAGATCTCACTAGGGTTAACCTACCCTCATCGAGTTTCCTAAAATTATTAACAATAATGAAGTCACCTGTCTCAGATCCCTAATAAGGGTTGTCAGGGGCTAAAAGGTGCCAAAAAATGACTAATTTACCGTCATCGAGTTTCCTAAGACTGTTAACCTAAATGGAAAGTAGAAGTTGAAAATAAAACGACAATATAGGGTTGTCTACCTTTTTCCGATCGCTAGCGAAAAAGGTAGACAACCGCATATTGTCGTTTTATTTACAACTTTTACTTTCCATTTATGTTAATAGCTTTATGAAACTCGATGAGGGTAAATCGGTCATTTTTTGGCACCTTTTAGCCCCTGACAAAGCTGATTAGGGATCTGAAATAGGTAGAAACTTTCACTTTCGCGTTTTATTCGCAACTTTTACTCTTCATTAATGTTAATAATTTTAGAAAACTCGATAAGGGTAGGTAAAACCTAGTGGGATCTTCGACCATTATTGTTATCCTTATTGTCCTTTATTCATTTGTTTTTCTGTATCGCATTTATTTACATTTTTTTTCAGCCCACTTTTCCATTAAATTAAAATATAGCCGAAAAGGAAGCCTTAAAGGCGAGAAGGAAATATAAAGTAGTGTTTTGAGATGAGGAAAATGTGTGTCCATCTATCTGTCGGCCTGTCAGTATGGCCTGTTTATCCTCCCCTTCCTCTTAAATCTCCCTAAAGAATTCGGAAACTTTCCCAGCAGAAGTGAGACACGTTTTAGTAAGCAATCAAAAAATCTTCTTAGAAAACTTAAACACGTATTTCATAAGTACTTGACCCCGTGTTGACTTACCATGGAAGCAGCTAAAACATTTTAGCAAATGAGAACAAAGCTCGTGCCAAATTTCACGCAAATAGCGAGCTATTTATTTTCTTGCACTTTTACTACAGCTAATGACCAGGGACTACACTTTGTCTCATGTGGGCTATCAGCCAATCTGGACGGTCAGTATATTTTGAAACTGATAGCTAAACATAGTTTTCACGCTATTGAGAAGTCTATAATCATATAACATGCAGCATCCCAGGTAGCACAAATAACCTTTAAACGTTTTATAAACGTTTTTAAGCGGTTATTACAACGTTAATAACCATTTTACAACCTTTAAAAAACGAAGTGTGCTACTTGGGATGTCACGTATCGGAATTTTTTTACAGTATATTACACAACATATGATAATATTTATTGACTAGTACTGAAACAAGTTGCCTCAAAAAGGAAAAAAAAAGGTCAAAATAGATGATATAAACCATCTATACTTCTCTATTACTTTCAGCACTCTCTTCCACGATAACTATATATCATGTATTCAGGAAAAAATATCTCTACCTGTCAGGGATTTTTTAGTGGTCAAGTTTCAGATAGCAACCTGAAATGCTGATTTATGATCACTCGATTTATTGACGAAGGATAAAAAGACAAAGGAGATTTCAGTAGCTAAAATATTGAAAATCTACTATGACTCAAAATATTCATCTGCGTTTTTATTTACTTATTTATTTATTCATTTATTTATTTTTTGACCTAAAGTATTTAAAAACGTTTTTAGATTAATAGAATATGTTGAAGAGTAGATAGCTAGAAATAGAACTCTACATTTTTACTAAAACGCTATACAACCTTAAATTTTCTTGAATACATTAAAGTAAAATAGCGGTTCTATTGCAAAGCATCAGTGTAAAACTTTGTACTATGAAATGAGTAAAAATAGACAAAGGTTCAAAAAGTATAAATATATACATTAAAAAGAGCTTAAACTATTTTTAATGTACACTGCTCGACATTGAAAATGCAACACCAAGAAGGAGTGGTCAGAAATTCATGCAAATTTTACCGTAGACGCACGTCACTGAGTTATGCAAATGATATGAAATGCGCAGCTCTCCGACGCACGTGAATTAAGATATAAGAGAATGAAGTTGAAAAGTGGGCTATGTTCATGTTGGTTTTACTGCCAGACTAATTATCGGAGAAATTTGGTTTTTGTCTCAAAGGATACGTGTGATAGGAGGAAATGCCACGCCGTCCTCAACGAAGACACTTCCAGCATATAGACGACTTTACAAGTGGTGTGGTGATTGGACTGAGAAGAGGAGGTTGGTCCATACGTCAAATTGCAGCTGATACCCACATGGATGCAAGCACTGTGCATCGGCTGTGTCGGAGATGGTTGGAAAGAGGAAATGTAGCCACATTGAGGGGTGCAGGTGCAGCCAGAGTGACGTCAGACCGCTTGGATCGACGGATTCACCGACAAGCTGTAGCGGACCCGCAAGTCACTTGTACGTCGATTCTGCAGCACGTGCAAGGTACCCTGGATGTTCCTGTATCGACCAGAACCATTTCCTGTCGACTGGTTGCACGTGGTCTTACATGGGATGGCCAAAACAGCTTTGGCCATCCCATGTAAGACCTAAGAATTTTTCCTATCAAATTGTAAATAGTGGGATGATGAAGATAAGCCTTGAAAATAAGACATGATCATCCTTTCCACCTCGAGGAGATAACAATTTGAGTTTGGCAACAATGGAAATTATAGAATAAGATTTAAATTTTTGATATGAAGTAGATTGCAAAACTTTTTGGCCACTTCTTGTAAGAAATTTTCCTTTGAAATGTAAATAGTGTCAATAAACCTTTTTTAATATAAGCTCTTCATCTAAGATGTCACCAATTCAATATATTTAAGATACTGAGCAGACAACCGCCCAAAATTTACAAGAAAATGTGTTACTCAGATGTAACATAGATAATGTACTGCGGCCGGTGGCAATCCCCTACCTTCAGGGTCTGCCAAATGCAATTTTTCAACAGGATAACCGTTGGCCTCACAGTGCTCGAATCAGCCAACATGCTCTACGAGGTGTACAGATGCTTTCCTGGCCACCATACTCTCCTGACTTGTCACCAATCGAACATGTGTGGGTCGTGATTGGACGCCGTTTGCAGAACCTGCCACTGCCTCGTTCAGAGTACGAACTGTGGCAAATGGTTGAAAGGGAATGGAGTGCCATCCCTCAGGACACCATCCGCAGGCTTATTGACTCCAGGTCTAGACGTGTTTCTTCGTGCATTGCTGTCCGCGGTGGTCCTAGATCCACAAAGAATGAAAAATCGGCTATAACGATCCTAAAAAAAGTGGCGAAATCCACTCCTCACTTTGCAAGAAATTTTCCCTCTTAGAATCTATTGTCACTAGCGTTTCTGCTAATGAAAAAACATAAACGGTTATAAGAAATTGCAGAAAGCAGAAAGAGAAACTGTAGACAGTTTTTTTGTGACTGAAAACATTGACAAAATGAAGACACATGCAATTATGATGTTCATTATTATAGCATATTACCGTATTCCAATTATTTTTTAGAAATTCGGATATTGCGAACCCTCGGTTATAACGATCACTCAAGTCGGTTCGTTGAGGGTTAGTTATAGCGGGGTTTGACTGTATTTGTACTAACGTTGTCTATTTTTTTTTTCAGAGCGTTTCTATTTATAGCGGTTCTGTTTGTTGCGCAACTGTAGGTAACTCACGCGTATTGGAGATTTTTTTCCCTTCGGCTCTAGAAAGAAAACCGATTCTGATAAGCAAGTAAGTGCTAATGAATACAATGAACTTCACTGACATCACAAAATGGCCATTAAAAATGAACTATACTACTATCCAATTTTTACGTGAAACTCGAGTAATTAGAATTGCCTAGCACAACTCAATCTACCTTCGGGGCTGAAGAAATGGACATACTGACATGTGCTGAAACGGCTTAAAAATGATTGCATTTTTTTTAAAGTTAAATTAAATTTTCACTCACACATGGCGAAGACCCGTTTAATATCTGTGCATTTTACATTTTAAACTGGAACTTTTGCTGCCAGTATTTTAGTGTTGTTTTTACAGTATAACACAGCTGAATTTTACCGCAATAAACTGTAAAATTGCTTCTAACAATGTAAGAAACTGCAAAATTGTTAGTTTTGCAGTTCATTATTGTGCATTTTACAGTTTTAAATTGGAACCTCGGCTGCCAGAATTATACTGTAAAAACAACAGTTCATTTTTTGCAGTTTAACCTCAAGGGAAAAGAAAGCCTGTATGTTGAATTCAATAGCCAAAGAAACTGCTTCGTCTACGAGTGAATACATCCGACACACACATTCCACCTCCGACTCTTAAAAGAAACGAATGAGTCACAGAATGCACCTATGAGTAGTTATTAGCCCACACGCTACCGTAAACGTTAGAATGATTTGCATGGAAGTTTCGCAACCCCCCTTACCCCCGCGTCCAAGCGATCGTTTTAGTAGAAGCTTCCGTTCCAGTATCTCGCTCCCATTCTTACTCTCTCCTTCAGCTGTCACATGCGAGGTTCAAGGAAAATGTGTCAGGAAAAATGATACACAGAGGATTAACCGACATTCTTCCTTCCTCACGAGCCATATGCGATAAATCATAAAATATTCCAGTTCTCAGCCATGCCTGTTGCTTTGGAAACAAGAGAGAGGCATGATTAGATATTTTAATATCAAAGTGAAAGTAAAGTAATTTTATCATATAATGGAATACATACTTGCTTTTATAGTTTCTGCAATGCAATAATAAACTGTTGCTTTTACAGTATAATACTTGCAGCAGATATTCCAGTTTAAAACTAAAATGCACACTAATAAACTAAAATTAGCAGTTTTACTACAATTTTATAGTTTACTATTTTATTACTACAATTTTATAGTTTATTACCAACGAATTAGCTGCATTATACTGTAAAAATAACATTCATTCTTTACAGTGTAGGATAAAAAGCAAATCAACGAAAAAGAAAGCCCGTATGTTGAATTCAATAGTCAAAGAAACTGTTTCGTCCACGAGTGAATACATTCAACACACACATTCCACCTACGAAGATATATATTTGCTTTTATAGTTTCCGAGTTTCTGAATTTGTAACACGTAAACACATATACTGTAAACATAAACTTTATGCGGAATATTTTTCAATTGAAGGGCTAATTGAAAAGTGGTGATATGTGACATTTTTTAAAATTTCCTAGAGAAAGCTTTCAAATAAAAAAAAAAAAAATGTTGCGTTTCTTTTAATGGATTTTTCTCAGCAGGTAAAACGGGTTCATATTCTTACTTACGAACCATTTCTGTGACTAAAGAGGACAAGATACTGATGATCACCTTCATGCATGGTAAAAAGTAAGTTTCAAAAATTGTCACATATCACCTTTTTTCCACTTGCCCCTTCAATTGTTCAGCAGTACACAATGTTTAAGGGTACTGCGGGTAAGTAACAACGCTTATGCAACTTGAGCATTTTTAAATTATTAGTCATTTTGAAATATCAGCCCTCTTATTTTTTAGTGCTTTTGAAAAAGAACTAAAAATCTTGAAATTATACAGGAAAAATGTCGTAACTCGTCAGATACGTGAAAAATGAAGCAAAAAAAAACCATCATACGAGTATAAATAATGATTTTAGACATTTTCAAAATTTAACTGCATTTTAAAAAAGAATAGTTCAAGTTCTTCATTAAATTCATGCAACAAAACAAGAATGTAGCCGAATTGGAGTTTTTGCAAGCTGTTTGCGCAACGGTTGATGCTTTTTTTTAAAGACGGAATTGCCCTACTATTTTAGTAAGATTGGCACAAAATCACAATAGAGTTTTATGTTCGTTCTAAGATATCTTCTTATCTTCTCTTTATGTTCAGAAAATAAAAAAATCAAAGGAACACTAAAAAAAGAGATTCTTTCGTAATGATAAGATTTAAAAATGCGAATCTATAATGAGATATAAATTACGAGTGCTTTTTTTTTTCAAAAGCCTATTATATTCTATACTGTAATGAAATGGCATTTTCATAACTTTTATTTCATGACGCGTCAATTTTTCCATTACACTTCAATTAACATTTTCAGAGAAGCATCTTAAATGTACCATGAAGACTTTTGTATGCCAAAATAAGAAAAAAAGACTTTTTTTTCATACCATAGCGTGAAACGATTCTTGAGAACTTCCTGTATTCCAAAGAAAATTAATGGCACATCTTTTGATACAGATTCGAAGAAGAAAAATCAATCTGTGGACTACTGCCAAAAAACATTTTCGAAAATCGCCCAAGTTGTGATCTGTAAGTGTAGTTGGCCTCGTGTGTCGCCTACTTTAGTGCTGGGACATTAAAAATGGACAGTATTGTTAGCATCATAATCACAAGTATCTATCATAAGTCATTTCACCCCTTCCCCCCCTCGAAAAAAAACTTGGCAAACGTCACACTTCTAGAAGTGTTTTCTTCATAACCAGGGCAACGGACAATTGAAAATGAGATATATGAAAAAAAGAAGCTTCTTTACAAGTAGCAAAAAAGTCAGTTCTAAAAATAGGTCATTTTATCCATTATGCGAATTTATAAGATATATTCCAAAGACTTCAAGAAAAAAAAAGAAATGCTAGCAATTTTTATTCTTTAATTTTTTATCCCGAACATAGTCCAATAAAGTGTTTCTGAGCTGAAAGCACCCAAAGCAAGTAGCCAGAGCTTGACTTGTTTCTTGATTTATTAGTTCCATTCCCCCTTTTGCTCACTCTCAGCATCTTTCACTTGCTGTCGTTACTCCCACAGACGATATTTTGAAAGAAAAAAAGAATCTTCGAAGAATAAAACGCACAATTTATTATTTGAAATCTCTATATCATTTTATTAGAGCAAAAATAAATTCCGATCAGAAAGTACATATAAATAAATCTTTAACAATTCTTATTACAGTTCAAAGGGATAGAGATATTTTTCAATGTAAGCGCATAAATTCTCATAAAACTAAGTGTTTCTAGTAATATTTTGTGCTGTTTATAAAATAAAGTCGTAAACGTTCGATTTCTTTTTTTCGTTTTACATGTTATGTTTCTTTATGATTCTACGATAGAATTCATCCCGTAAATTGGCTAACATTTGTATTTTATTTCTGGGCCTTTTGGTGACATGTATGTAAAAAGTGTAATCGTAAAACAAACTTTCGGAAGCTGTGCTACTTTTAGCTTTGATTGAAGAGGACAGAAAAGAGCATTTTTTGTTATGAATAAAAATTTAAAAAAACGTACTCGTTTTTCGTAATAGTGTTTTTAATACATAACTTTTGAAACTGCACTAGATTTATAGCGTTTTTTTTCTTTAAACTAGTTTTAAAACGTGTAAAAAGATCGAATACGTAAAACTTTAATCATAATGCTATTTTTAACAAAGTAAAAACCTCGGGTTTTGAGAATAACTACAGCTGATAAGCAGTAACTCAAAACATGTGCCTTCTTCAAACTTCTTACAATTACCTCAAAAATTGTGTTGAAATAAATATTTTAAAATAAGTAAGATTAGGGGGAACGGGAAATATCATCGTTATCAAGGGTCTTTCGCCATTAAATAGTAAATTTAAAATTCCGGGAAGACTTTTAAAAAAAGTAGATTTTGGAGCAAAATATCTACAAATAGCATTTTGAACACAAGCCAAAATTTTAAGTTTTTTTTTTCATATATGGATCTTAATAAAGGGAAATTAGATATTGCGATGTTAGATGATTATTGCGGGCAACATTCTTCCGATTGTTTTAACACTTTCTATTACACAAAACCGCGAAATTTTGGCTTGTATCCAAGATACCATTTCAAGATATTTTGCTCCAAAAATATTTTTTTATTCAATTTGTACGGGATTTAAAATTTACCACTGGATGGCAAAAGGCCCTTTACACCGAGAATAACTACATTGCTGATTATACATAAAAAACTTTTAACAATTAATTTGTTTGAAAAAAATGACATTACTTTCCATTCCCCTTAATACTTTCCCAATTATTGGTTTACTAAAACCACTGCAGCTGTATTTTTATTCACTATCTTGATCGATGTGGAATGCAGTTCTTGTAAAAATTCCTAATGTGGTCAAACAAGATACCATCTTGTGCCAAATAGTCATGTATTTTGTTTTAAACCCGAATACTAGGATCAACTGCAGCAGATATACATGGAAATACATGATACTTGTATTTCCATGTGTATTCAAACTTCTAATTAGCTTAAAATTATTACCTTAATAAATTCATATACTTGTGAATAAAAATATATTTTTTATTGATTGTATAGAGAACAACCAGTGCAATTCCACAGTTCTTCATTTTCTTATGGAATATAGTTCTCATAACAGTTTCTGGTGTGGTAAAACATGAAGCTGTCCTGAGACAATCTTGTTCAAAATGGACATATAGCTTTTGTTTAAAACTCCGGATTTTAGGATCAACTACAGCAGATATGCGTGGTAATACACGATGATAGCAATTAGTTCAAAATATGTCTTCTTCAAACTTCTAATTAACCTCAAACTATTGCCAAAATAAATGTTTTTTTTTTTGGTAACAATTAAGGAATATTCTCTCATTGATTGGATACAGAATAATCAGTGCAACTCCAATGTTATTCATCATCTTATAGAGTACAGTTCTCGTAATAGTTAGAGTCCCTGTAGGGACTCTAGTAATAGTTTCTAGTGTGGTCAAACATGGAGCTGTCTTGAAACGATCTTCTTCAAAACGGTCATATAGCTTTTGTTTAAAACCCCGGATTTTAGGCTCAACTACAGCAGATATGCGTGGTAATACATGACGCCGAACTGCAAATATATTCATTTACAATTCAGATTTCATTCGAATGCATCACTCTGTACTGAATCCTAATGTCTAGAAACCAGTTTTTGAATTCATCCTCACTGCCGCCATTCTACAGGACGCATTCCACGCTTAAGTCGGCTCAATATTTGGAAAAGAAATATTTTATTCAGCAGACAAACAATGTCTAAAAAAGATACAAGGGATTAGAATTCACACTTTACTTTTTTCTTTCTTTGTACACTTTGTAGGGAAAAAAATTGTAACTAAGCGAAGTTTTATTGGTATTATTTTCAAATCGAGGATTTATAGTAAAAACTTTCTGTATCTATGCTCGTGAAAAATGTTAATGGTTAATTGCGTTATCTCTTATTGCTATATTTTTTTCTAGCAATATATAGTAGAAATTAAGCACTTTCTTTTAACAACTTTTTATTTATTTTTTGTACTCTTATTATAAAAAGGAAATTAAAACCATGCTTGACTGTACTCCTTGTTTTTTGGGATTTTTCCTTATAAGTGTTGTTGGTGAAAACCCTCCGCATTATTTTTCGTTAATATTTATGTTTTCGTATCATATTTTATAACAAGTGTTCCTATATAATAAATACGATCACTCGGGGCTTTTCGTTGAACAACAAACTTTCTAATGAATCCTAATTTAGAAATTAAAACATATGAATACAACTTTTCAAATAAAAATAAGACATTGTAAGCAATAGAGTATTAGAAATATAAAATTAGAAATTAAAAGCGATATTTTTAGGGCTAGAGAGAATTTTTAAGTGATATTTTGCGTAGAGCAAGAAATTAAACTCAAGATCCAATGCGTGTGTCTTATTATCCATCCGTTATCGATTGAAATGTTTCCCTGTACGTCACACCTGTTTAATAAACGATTTGAGAGTGAAATTTAAAATAATATAACTATTTACCCCAAATGCAGGTCAGATGATACGTTTTTCTTTAACCCATTTATGCCCAGTGTTCTAAAAACGGGACGCTTGTTAGTTACTGCATACAAAAACCTGTAATGGGTATCTTTTTACTAAAGCTGTTTTTCACAAGCTAAATAGTCCTTCTTCTTGAGACAATCAGTTAGAGTCACTATTTGGACATCAGAGTTGATTTATTGACAGCTATTTTCAGAGAAATCAGTCGAGCAACGATCCAGCGTGGGTAGCCACAGAAAGTGAGTTTTTTTTGCGACCTGTTTTTCATAAAATCAAACTATTTTAAAATGATTTGCTTAAAATTAATTACAGATGCCTTCTATAATGTTACTTTGTAAAAGTAAAGTCAAGTAAGGTCGGATTTTACTGATATATTTGCAAAATATCCCATAAATAGGACGTTCAATAACTTAATAAATATGGCAACGGTGAACTATTTTAAGCCTAAAATGTAGGTAAACCATTCCAAGTAAGAGTTTTAAGCAGATAAAAATTGAAAAATATTGTTAAAAAAACTTGGGCATAAATGGGTTGATAAAGTATTCATTCAAATTTTCATTACGAAATAAATAATGCCAAATATACTTTGCAAACAGTTTTGTAATTAGAAAAAAACTCTTGAAAACGATTTGACTAGAGATCTCAAAACGTTTCTAATTAAAAGAAGGTGTAGTTGCAGCGTAATGGTTATGCGAATGCAGTATTTTTTGAACAACGACAAAAAGAGAAAAGCTGTTTTGTGTGTGTGTTTTGTAACGGCTAGCGACGTCCCGGTGAAGTCATCAAAACGCTTGGATATTATTCCAGAGTGCTTCTACGCCTTCGGTTGTGAAGATACGTAAAGATGGTTATTCTCGTCCCCCTAAATCACTGCAAGAAAAGATGACCATAACTCACATTGTAACACAAACAAAAAAGAGATTTTCCTGTTTTGTTACCACACAAAAAATACTACACTCGTATTATCATCCGGGCTGGGATGCCCACACGGAGGGATTATGACGCAAGTTGCGACATAAAAATTCTTGGGGAGGGGGGGTGGTAGATTTTTTTAAACAAATTATTTATTTATTTAAATTATTTATTTATTTTTTTTTTCAATTTTATTTTTTTTCTAATTTTGTTAGTTCAAATTATTTATTTTATTTCTTTATTATTTATTTATTTATTTGTTTATTTATTTATTTATTTATTTATTTATTATTTATTTTATATGTGTGTGTATGCTTGGAATGTCTGGAAGGGAAGAAAAGCTAGTTCTGCGTATAATTAATAATATTTAAAAAATAATAATTATAATTTAAAAAAATAAATAAGCAATATTTAAAAGAATAAATAAAATAAAAAAGAGGGGTAAAAATAGAAATAAAAAGCATAAGAGTGTTGTGAAAGTTTTGGGGTGGACGTTGTGTCATTGATCTTAGGGGGGGGGTGATCACCCCTGCCACCCAGTGAACACAAATCCAAATTTTGGTGAGCTTGTGGTTATTTTAATACATTCCTCGTCGTTGTATATTCAAACGCTTTTTATTTATTGCATTTGGAAATTGAATTAATCATTTAAACTAATCCTTAACTGTTCCATTAAGTGAATACACATTTTCTTTTCTGTATGTACAGAAGAATGTCATCGGACATCAGTATATGCAAAGAAATAACGGTCAATTTCTTCAATGCTCCGAATATCAACGGACGAATATCATTTCACAAAATAAATAAATGTGTGATAAAGAACATCATCTGTCAAATGCGTCTCGCCGATCAAAATCTACTATCATGAAGCTTGATTTATTACAACGGTAACTATTTGAAAGCAGTCTAAAAATAAACCTTTTCAATATTCGCTCTTGGAGAATTTAGAGTCTTTCAAATGCAAAATCTGTGAGCATTTTCGGAAAAAATACTTTCCTTTTATTCTCCTCATAAAATATATCTTGCAAATTGAAGATTTTTTTTTTAATTTGTACTAAGGATGCACCAAAAAGTAACCGATTACCGATTGTAGATTAATCGGCTGTTGATAATCTGCCGATTAATCAGCCAAAACGATTAGTCATCAAGATGCTTATTTTTATATTACCAATTTCTCCGTTTTTTTTCTTTCTTTTACAATTCCGATCTTAGAAATAGTTACTAATTTAATATTGAAAGAAGACTTTATTTTTTCTTAATTCTCGAAAAAAATTTCAGAAGTTTATCCGATTTCTTTGAACACATTTTCATATATTTGTTACTAAAATTACACTAACACATTACATAATAATTGCATCGTTTTAATTATTTTAGCGAGACATGAAATAAAAAGGGGGAAAGCTATGGAGAACGCTCTAATTTAGGAGTGCTTTTCAATTATTTTACCAGAAATGCTTCTAAAAAAGGCATATTTTTTTATTGCATATAGTTAAGTACCATACTTAACAGAATAAGAATATTAAGAAGGTTTTAATTTTTTTTTCGTTTTCAATGCTTTTACAACATTTTTTATTTTACAATTTTGGTCACAAAACCCCAAAATATTTGCTTTTTTCTAGTACATTCTACATGCAGTAAAGAATGGTTTACAAATTATGCATGTGAATTTTGAGGTTTATAATTTTCCGAACAGTTCAGTCAAACCAGAAAAGGAAATCTGAAAATATCGATGCCCGTACGCCGTACGGGCAAACCAGATGAGGCTAATTTCGGGTTGCACGTACACCGTACTGGCAAACTTCTTAAAGGGTTAATATAAATTTATTTTTAAATTATTAGTTGCCATTTCATTAAAAAATTTACTCTTTGTAAAAATTAGAGGTGATCTGAAAATTGTGCTAAGGTGTAATGTATCGCCACATGCTGCAACAATGCTTATATGTATATCTTTATTCAAAACAGGAAAATTAATTTATTTGAAAGTTACTTCAGCAGTTATGATTATTTTTCATTCTCCATTCTTTGAATTATTTGTTTTGTTTTTATTCACTACACTTTCGTTCTACGCGTTATACCAATGTTTTGAGAAAATTATTTATTTTTTGTTCATAAATTTCTCATCGTAAAGTCATGGTTATAGATGTATTTAAAATAATTTTATTTACAACATATTTTTTCCTCCAGTTACTCGGCAAAATTTGACTGATAAATAAAATAAAATACACGTGTTTTTGCATTCCAATTTGAATGTTCTGGAATTAAATTATTTCTAATAATATCATAAGAATATCAGGCGTGGAGATTATTTTTCAGTATTGGATTCAATTTTTTCATACTATATAAATTGCATCTGTTTTGTTTTTACTCTGTACTTTTTCATACTACATGTTCTAGTAAAAACTGCAGCAAATTACATTTATGTATTGTGAATAAAATTATTCATCAAAGTTTCTTGTTAAAGGTATGCTTAACAAATAATGTTTAAAAAAATATTTTTTTCTGCTGATTAGTAATAATCGGCAAAGCAACCGATTATGGCTGATTTATGAGCTCTACCGATTAATCGGTGCATCCCTAATTTGTACTGCCGTTTCAGATACTTTCAAAAAATGTCCAATAATAACTATAATTCATAAGGTTTTTAATTGCTAACTAATTTATACTATAAATTAATGTAACATAATGTAACATTTATACTATGAATTAATCCCAACGTTGGAAGGTATCAGCAGTGGATCTTCTAGTTATTTAAAGCTATAAGTCCAACTTATAGACTAGTTGGAAACTTTAATCACTGCTCAAGATTTAGCTTAAAACTAGATAATTAAAATATTTCATGCAGTCATTAGTTTACATGTATGTATATTTTCAGCTATAAACAAAATATATTTCTATAAAAATATCTAAATCACTTGACGAATGAGCTACTGGTCAAAACAAAATGAATAAAAATGCTATAGCGGCATTGAAAATATAATAAACGAACTCTCCTCATTTTTCAGTTTACTTGTTAGAATAAGATTTCATGACCAAAAATGGACTTAACTGCAGAAGAAATACATTTTCACGGCTCATTAAGACCAGTTATGGAAGGGCAGTCATGAACGATAATAAAACGAACTTGGAGGAATGTAACATCGTCATCACCATTTTCAACCGGGCTGCCATTCTTTATTAAGATATATTTTACACTACCAACATAGCCCCATTCCAAGCAATTTCCCCGGAGTTTAATTGGGCGGACCCGGAAGTTTTGATTTTATTCGAAGGAACATTTTTTCTCTCCCGAGGAAAGAGCCGTCATCGACCCACTGCGGAGTTCCAATTTAAAGGCTAATTCTTAGACTTTTATTTTCCAACAGTCGTTGGAATAAAGTTATATCAAAGAAGAAATCTAGTAATATTATTAAATCAGGAATATTTTCTCACTTTCAAAATTTTCTCCATTTCTATTTGATTTAGTGTCCTATTTCTCAACTATATAATTTCTTGGGTTTTTTTTTTTTTTTAATTTCGTTGTCTTTTCTACATTTTCCCCTTCAGATTTCAACGTTTAAAGTATTTTTTAAATAAAATTTTGTTAAAAAACTATCCACAAATTTGTTGGCAATCCCTTTATGTCGGAGTAGAACAGTATATTTATACACATAAGCATTGCAAAACAAAGCACACAAAAGTATTTCGTTATTTTTAAATAACAATTATGGACATATTTAAATTAATCCTTTTTTTTTTTTTCAAGAATGTTACTTGTCACCCACATGAAAATGTGTTTCGATTAAGCTTGTTGCTTCTGCCGCTCACTGCTTCTAAAGTGGGCATATAAAAACAGCCATTTTTAACTGTATTTCTTAAGGACCAGCTTTACCTGCAGCGTTTTGTTCTTATATAAAAATAACTTTAAAAACTAATCTTAAAGTGACTAAAAACTTACGGAAAACTAAAGAAATTATTAATAGTATATACATAGCTACATGTCTTACGCACTATACTTACTTTAAAATTAAAGAGTCAAAGAAAATAAAAGTTATTCATTTTTCTATATCGAGTTCAAAAACATAAAATATATATTAAAGTTTTTTTTTTCAATTATGTATATTATTATGTATTTTAAAAAATGTAATTAAGTTTATTTTATTCAATCTGAAAACTTCTACTATATTTTACATTAAAACATTGCTGCCCCCATGTATTACATCATACCAGAAGAATTTCAGATACATTATATAGAAGTAAAGTACGAGGGTAAAAAGTGAAATTATTGTTTTGTCAGTTGCAAATAAAATTGGTAGATCTCTTCATGCAAAAATTCATACTTTAGTGCAGCAAGTAAATACAGAAATAATTTTTAGTGCTAAAATATAAAGGACAATAAAAGATCGTATGAAATGCATAAATTAATAAAAATATAACAAATTTATTTTGAAAGTTTGTGTATTTCAGACGTTGATTAAATCGATAGTATTATTTTAGAGTATGAATGTATTCTCATTTTTTAATCCTATGAAAGGAGTTGCGTTACTTAATTAAAAATAAATAATGCATTTAAAAAATGAAAGCTCTTTTTTAAGCACATTAAAATATAACGTTAAAAAATCAAAGCAATCCATATTTATGCATGACGAAATAAAGCATTTTAAGGCGTGCATATCATAGATCTTGACACTAGAGTGACGTTAATTTACTTCGCTCTTATCCGGCTTCCTGCTTGTGAAAGCATTTGCTTTTGAAGCTTTCGGAGCGATGATGTTAAAGGTTAATTCGGGCGTGGTTTTGATATTAATGAACCGAAGGAAAAACCACCTGTCAACTTAATGTCCTCAGAAAATACATTTTTCCTTTAACGGCAGGAATATTCAGTGGTTAATGATCACAGTACAAGAATTTAATGAACTTAAAAGCAAGACGAGGTTTAGTAGTACTTTAAAACCTCGTGCAAATGCAGTAGAAATATGTTGTCTAGGATTTTTGACCTAGGACCATGACTTGATGTACTAATTACAGTAAGTGTTACACTGTCAAAAATTAATGTTGTTTTTACAGTATTTATTTATTTATTTAAACCCCACCAGTCACCACCGTACCTACCCTGATGAGGGTTTAACCGGATGTGGTGGCTGGGAGGGCTCAATGTGATGGGGGGCTCAATGAAATTTCATTTTCACTTTTGCTACCGCTCTATCAAGCCAAATGCGCAAATCCTACCAACTGGTTGCATCCGAGCAGTAAATTGCTTGTTTCAAGAGTCCCCAAACAAAGAAGTTCACTGGCGTCAGGTTTGGTGATCTAGGTGACCAAGGAATGGGACCCAAATGACCAATCCCTTGCTGATTGTTCTGTCAGAAAGTCTCGAACTGCATTTGAAGAATGTGCAGAAATACCACTGTGTTGGAAAATTATTTTCGCTCTCTCCCAAACAGAAGTAACATAAAGTAAATCAGGCAAGCACTGATTCCAGAACCTCTAAATATTCTATTCCTGTCAGGTTACATTGAAACTCTATCAACCGATCGCCGATTACGCCAGACCTTTAAGCTAAATCACATTTGAAACCACGAGTCTCGGATTAGTATCGCAACAGTGTATCAATTTAAGTTCCCCTAAGGAAACAATCTTCACACAAATAAACCTTCAATACATGGAATATATTCAAATTTGTCACTAACATATGCTACTTTCGCACTCAATCGGATATGCAAATTTCTTCTAACCATTTCACACAAGAGCATTGGTTTAGCAACCCAGATCTCCAAAACGAGTAAAAATTTTGCAGATGTCTACTAGGCTGAGACATTCAACTACATCATTTCCTAAAAAAAAAAACTGGACAGGTGAGTCGATGTTAACTCGAAGTTGCACGATACATGTACATTTCTGTGGCATCAGTATTTTGAACAAAATTCATTTTCAACCTTATTTAAACTTATCATTCCAAAAGCGATTCAGCTTAAAGGTTTGACTTGGCGTAATCGGCGATCGGTTGATAGAGTTTCAATGTAACCTGACAGGAATAGAGTATTTAGAGATTCTGGAATCAGTGCTTGCCTGATTTACTTTATGTTACTTCTGTTTGGGAGAGAGCGGAAATAATTTTCCAACACAGTGGTATTTCTGCACATTCTTCAAATGCAGTTCGAGACTTTCTGACAGAACAATCAGCAAGGGATTGGTCATTTGGGTCCCATTCCTTGGTCACCTAGATCACCAAACCTGACGCCAGTGAACTTCTTTGTTTGGGGACTCTTGAAACAAGCAATTTACTGCTCAGATGCAACCAGTTGGTAGGATTTGCGCATTTGGCTTGATGGAGCGGTAGCAAAAGTGAAAATGAAATTTCATTGAGAGCGACGGTATAGTTTCCGCTCGTAAAAGGCCAAGGGCTTCTATCTGGTGTGGGGGATGATAATTTCAGTAGCTCTGGGAAATTTTGAAGATTGCTTACATGTAAATAGACTCATAGATGTTAGTGTAACTCATTTACTTTGAATTTTTCTTTGTGAAAAGCGCGTTAAAGTAATGCTTCCATTGTTTCTTCAAGTTGTGGTCTTCTGTTGTGATTGTTAACTCAATAAAGTGTTACAATTTAATATTTAGCTTTAAAACTTTCCTTTTCTTGAATAAAGGAAACAGTACATTTACATGAAATATAAAATTTAGAACATAAAATTATGAATCTTCGCTGGTTTCCCTATTTCGACGAAGGGCGATTTTCATACTGTTACAAACAAAAGCCAGAATATCTGCTGAACTTAAAGCCCAATGTGATTTTCTGTTGTATCATCTGAAAGCTAGTGAAATGGGCCAGTTTTTAGTAGATTTGATCGGCTGTAGCTCATACGGTTGTTTCTGAAATTTTTGACTGAAAAGTTTGATGAAATTTCATTTTTGAGTGTTTCCAGTGTTTGAAAGCTTGTAACTCACTCTGAAGTGCGACTATCTTGATGAAAAACGTGTCATTTTAAAGGATTTTTTCTGCTCTTTCGAAATATGTGCTTATTTTGTGCGTAGACCCAAAAGGAACTTCAGAAATTGGTCTTTTTCTCAGAATTATGTTTTTTTGCGAATTTTCCTTAAATATACCATAACTCGGTTACGGTTACGAATTGACACCGCTAATGGGTGGTTCTATACTTCACTTGGGCTCTTCTATCACCCCTTTTCGTATGGCAGATTCGATCGAACTCACCCTGTATATATATAATAACGGTTAGTTAACAACGGTTAGTTATAATTAAACCATATATAATATGTATATATATATATGGTTTAATTTGTTAACGACATTTACTTGTTAAACTTCTTAGAGAATAGATAGAGTTAGTTATCGAAATTAAAAGCTAAATGCTTTAAATCTGTTTTATAACGTATGTCAAAAAACTGTGTACAATTATATGCAATTGGAGATTAATTTCCTCATTTTAAAAGCTACTGCATATGATTATTACTCACTATATACACCTGGTTATTTCCTTGTGCATATCAAAGTTCTAGAATGTCAGACGCTAATAGTCAGCTCCGAATTACACAATAAACTTCACGTGAAAATGTAACCACTATCACGAAAGAGGACATTGCTGCAGAGCTTTGCCATCGTAAATTACCTTAAACGCAGTGGAGTGGAAAGTTTCAGTAGTCTTGAATTAAAAGGAACACTGTCATAAAATTGAGGGGTTAACTTAAATAGGGATGTACCTGATAAGGCGAATGAGGTAGATGCTAGCTCGTTTGCATCAAGCACAATTACAATACGGCACTGAGACTTGTAAAAGATTCTGCAAGAATTAGAATTAAATGACACTGACCAAATGACGCAGAAGAAATTGTGTTTTTTATAGGGAAACAAACTGTCCGCGTACCAACATTCGGGCGATATACCAACTTCGGTATTTTAGAACCGGTTGTACTCATATAACGTAAAACAAGCTTACACTGGAAAAATCAGCTGTTGGTTTTACAGTATAATACTGGCAGCCGATGTTCCAATTTAAAGCAGTAAATTGCACAGTAACAAACTGTGAAACTAGCAATTTTACAGTTTCTGACTGTAAAGTTAGAAATTTTACTGTTTATTGCCGTAAAATTTAGCTGTTTTATACTGCAAAAACAACAGTATAATGATGGCAGCAGAAGTTCCAGCTTAAAAGTAAAATGCACGGTAATAAACTAAAATTAGCAATTTTACAGTTTATCACTATAAAATTAGCTGCAGTATACTGTAAAAACAACATTCATTTTTGCAGTGTATAAAAACTGTTGATTACGCACCACACATTGTAGTTAGTTTTCTTGGTGCGAGGCTTCAACAGCAAGCTCATTGCCAAACCTCTCCATAAAATAAATACATAGATACGTGTTTGCAAAGGCAAAATTATCCAGCTCTTACAATTAGACCAGTTTAAATTTGCGTCCACTTTAAACTAGTCTAGTCCTAGCTTTGGTTTATATTTTTAACTTAATTTTGTCAATATGGTTTCGATCTAAGTTTCCAAAGAATACTTTCAATCCCTCTCTCCCCTATTTAGGATCGATTTTCATGAAAAACTATTCAAGATCTGTTCTTACTATATTTCATCTGAAAAAAAAAATCTTGTTTGAGCCCCACATGAAGTTTTGAGGCATAACAAGAAAATCTTTCGACTGCATTACCAATTTCGCGTAGTTGTCGTCAAAAACAAATCTGTTATGAAATTAAAAGTACGCTTTTTCTGATAAAATTTAAGATAGTTATCAGAGCAAATATTTAGAAAAGTGCCAATTTGAGTCCCAAGTGCATTTTCACTAGTATTTCAATAACTAGTTAAAAAAATAATTTTCCCCAGAAAGAAGATAAGGCTCTGCTTTCATTTCATCTAATAACATCAGAAAAAAAAATTTTTTTTCTTCAGAAAATATTGCTTTTATACATCAAAAATCAGATCGGTAACGTGTCCCCAGTAGCAAAGTTTAGCATGCAAACAGGTCATGCGCACTTTCTAACTTCCCAAAAAAACGCACTTGCACAAAAAACGATTCTATTTTTACCCCTTTGTTAATATTTTACTTCATTTCTGTTTTAATCGATTTCTGATTTTCTAGCCGATGCGAAATAAGCGTGTCCCAAGTTCCGCCGTCAGAGTGGTAACAATAACTTCCGATCTATGTTTAGGCTCCCAAAATCATTTCCTGCACCTATACCACGTGATACTGAGTACCTGGTGGGATGTTTTATCGAATCGTAATTAAAAATTTGCATTTCTTCATCTAAAATTGTAGGTAAGATTTTTTAAAGTGATTTTATAAAATGTGTGTCATTTGAGTCATCAGATCGGTAACACGCTCTAAAATGCGCAGTTTTTATTATTTTAAAAATTATTTTATGTATAAGTATAGTCCTTTATTACAAGTGAAAAAAACACGTGTTTGATTTTGGTTTAGTGCGATCGACTCGGAAATAAAAAATAAACTTTGTCAGTTTGTCAGATCGGTAACAGTCAGAGTGGTAACATTGAAAAACAGCGAATATGTTACAGAACTAACTCACACGTTTCAGAATTCTAAAAAACAAAAATCATAGGTTTTAGCCATATATATTGAATATTTTTAGTCTTCAAAAATGAAAAGCAATGAGTTTTAGTACAATTGCTTCATTTGTGGTTTGTATGACCTAACAATAGAAGTTAGTAAAATAAGAAAAATTGACACTGCAGAAATTAAGTTAATTAATTATTATTATATATTTATTTATTTTTTTATTTTTTAGTGCTTCAATTTCTCATAACTTCGCTAAATAACTAGATAAAACTAGCACGCTAAATTTGAATTTCTGATCAAGAAATTAAATTTCCTGCAAATAATTAGAGAAAAGCAAGCAGCAGAGTTATGTGTTGAAAAAGTTGAAGTTGTAAGTTGTGTGTTGTTTCAAAACAAAACAAATGTTTTATTAGCTTGGATTTGGTAACCTCATAATTTATTTTATCTAAAAACCTTATCGCTCATTTTTATTTCCAAGAAATGCTTTTTTATAATGAAATTTGATTTTTTAGCCTAATATATATTTTTTAATATAATTATCTTAATTCTATGTTAAAAATGCAAGGAAATGATATCATATTTAGAGATGTTAACGAAGACTGAAAGCATAAACTCAAATATGTAACTCATATTAACATCAGATCTGTAACATTCATCAGATCTGTAACGGCTTAAAAGTGAGTAATCTAAGGAGGGGGTAAATAACTTCCTTGACCTCCCCCCTTTTATTTTCTTGCATTTAGACCCAATTTAGACGGAAATCCAATATTAGTTTTTTTCTGCAAAAAAATTTTTTTTTTCAGAAAACTCCAACTTCAAATTGGCACTTTTCTAAATATTGGCTCATCAGAAAATGTCTTACGAATCTAAATATTGGAAACATCATAGATAATTTTGTTAATTAGTTTATTTATAATTAATTAACTGAATTAATTGTAATATCTACCATACCAAGATTCGTGACAAATGTTGTGACATTAACTTTTGCATTTGAGCTCCAAATATCTATGCGTCATAGAGTTTTTTCTATTTTTTTCAAAAGCACAAGTCTGATTTTTAGTGCGAAGTTGACTACAGTAATGTTTGCTTCTGTATTCTGCAGTTGGCCTTACCGAGTAAAGTCTGTAAAGTTGGTTATTTTGTCTTAACTCTCATATAACAAGAAAGACTCTTCTACACATTAAGAAAAGCTTTCTTAGAATTTTTATTTTTGAATAAGCTTCAAAAAATGTGAGAATATAGTTCTTGCTCATTTAAACAATGGTACCTCCCTAATAAAATGTAATAAATTTTTTTTGCTGCTGTATTTGCTCAAAACTTTATTCATAAAAAAGGAACTTCCAGCATCCTTATGATATCATAAAATTAAATCAAATTTTTATGATTAAGAATTGGTTAGTCATTGACTGTATGACGTCTCAGGATTGATGCGCTACGAAAAAAATGTAGTCGGAAATCATTATCGACTTTGAAAGATGGCATAAGTAGTTATTCTTTAAGAAAAAAATATTTCAAGTATGTTAGGTAATATTTTCTTTAACGTTAATTTGTTAGGGCTATAAACTTAATATTTAATACAATTACATGACAAACAACAAATATCCGAACTTTGAAATGTCTCTGCCTTAAATTTGACTTTTTTGATAGCAAAATAATCATTTTCACAGAAATTTTAACTTATCATTTTCATTGCAATAAAAATAAAAAAGATTAAAACGTGTTTGTATGTAATGTGATGCGTTTATTAATATATTTTAACTTTGAAGAATGATTTATTGTATAATGCATTATCTGGCTGATTGTTGTAAAATGTAAAGCATTGTTTAAGAAAACGTTGTTGTTTTTTCACAGTATTTTTGAGGGCTATTTCGTATTGTCTCCATACGGCTTCAGTGATTTTTGAAAATAAACTCATAAATTGATTAAATAAATCAAATTTAATATTATACAAAGCGTTGTGGCGACTTCAACATTTCTTTAAAAAACAATAGCTGGTTTTAAGTCTTCAAGCAACAAGTACTTCACAAGAAAAAAAGTAATACAACAAAACGAATGTATTTTAAAATAATACGAAGATTGCTTAACTGCCCATTTCTAACAAAATTTGGCAATTAAAAATATGTTACCTAGCATTAAGACCTTATACCTAGCTTTACGACGGAATTGGGTGAATAATTTATGTGTCCAAAAATATGTTTCACTATGCACTTTCAAGTGATGTTTAGTTATTCATTTATTTCCTTATTACATTAACGTACTAATTCTTGGTAATTATACACTGTGTAGCGATAGCTGGGGTATGAAAGAAATATTGATTTCCGCCCTCTTCGCACTTTTTCTCTTATGGTTGTCATTTTTACGGCGCTGTGAACTTTTTTCCCACTTGGCTTTTGCACATCAATGGTTAAATGCAAACGATTAAAATAGCTTTCTGCGTAAACTATTATTCAATATCAACGTTAATAAAATAATTTTCCTTAATTTAACGAAGTACAGTCGAACCCGTTTATTAGAATATCGGTTAAAAGAATATCCCGCTTAATATAATAGGTTTTCAGTGTACCAAATATATACAATACATTATTTTCATCCCGGATAATGGAATATCCCGCTTATTAGAATATTTTTTCGTGGCAAAATGGCTATTCCATTAAGCGGGTTCGACTGTATTTATATAACGGTTACTCATGATGGCAGGTCTTGTTAAAACGAACTATTTAGCACTAAATTTGTTTGAAAACGTTTAGAAATAACTGAGATATGATGATTTAAATAAAAGCGTAAACCTGATTCGATAAACATAAAATAAATGAAATGCCTCAACAGCAGTGCATAAAAAAAGAGTGGAGCTGGTTTTTTTTCGTACGGTTTCCATGGAGACGACGCAAAATTTCTAAACTTCATACGCTCTTTCAAAAGTAACAGAGCCTATTGATCCGCAACAATGGATATTATATTGAATGCATTATTGGCTCCAAAATTAAAATACATCGTTATTCTTTATCAAAAACTTATGTGAAAAATCTAGTGAATATTTTAGATGAATTGCATATTTTCATTGCCAAACATTTAAAATTCAAAATAATTTCATACAAAGCACTAAAGATAAATATGTTTTTAAAATGCTCCCTTTATATCGCCTCTTATTATTTTCATTCGTGGAAATTGAAACAGAAATTGAAATTTGAAGTAAAATATAACAAAATAATGATTTACTTCAGACTAGATTTTTTTCGTGCATGAATTGTTGTATCTTTTTGTTTTTTTATTTATTTTTAAGATTGGGACATTGATTTACTATTGAAGCAAAAGGCATGAAATTTTGAGCATCTTCTAAAATTTATTTCGGTCAGTATTTTGTATCTTTCCTTATAGTATTCGAGAAATTTTTATTTACCATAGATTGGCTTTAAAATTAATAACGATAAATCGAAATAAATGTTTTAAAAAAAATGTATTACACAGCATTACATTGCTGCAAAACATAAATATTTAAAAAAATAAATTGTTCGTCGTATTTCTTTAGGAAACAAAACAATGCATTTCACCCAAAACGAAATAATTCAACATTAGGAATATATTTCAAAATAACAAAGGCGAATTCTCGTTATCGTGCTCCTTTATTGGAGCATAACTCACCACTCCCACATCACCAAGCTCAATCCAGTTTTGGCTGTCTAATTTGGCGAACATTAGACCCTTAATTTTTATCCTATCTGAAATCGACCTCGTAAAGATGACGACTAATGTCGCCAAAACACGGATTTAATGCAGTAGTTCTAATGCAACATTTCAGCATAGCGTCGGAAATATTTGGCAGGAATGTGGGTAGTAGAATCAGGAGATTAGTTTTCAACGAGATAAAAATAATTGTCTAAAGGGCAATTCCAGGCAACATGGGAACTCGGTGTTAAAAAAAAATGTTGAAAAATTGTTTTAATTTTTTTTGTACGTTCTCTATATTGATTGAAGTTTACAAATTAGAATAAGGTAACTTCAGGTGAATCATTTTCTTTTTGTAAGAGAACTTGTTATATGAGCTCACAATCTTGTGAAAGTCTCTCTCTGCTAGACACAATTTTAAACGAGCATATTTTATTGGTTTAGAATGTTTCCACAATTTAATTGCATTTTTTCCTGGCAGATTTATTCGATAAGAAAATAATTATTAATAGTACATTTTGAATTTTATTCTTAAAATAATTTTTTTAAGTAGTTTTTAAACCATTAAATTTTGTGTAACGTGAGTCACGAAAACTTAATTTTTTTAATATTTCCAAATTTTATAGCTTATAAATTAAATTTTTTTTCCTGTTTCTCCTACTCATGTATATTACAAAAAAGAAATTATCGGCCAATTTAGAGTTTTTTGCTTTTTTATTCAAAAAAAAAAGGATGTTTATTTCGTAACGTGAGTCACGCGAAAAGTGAGTTACAACTAATATAAGCTAATATTCACTTCTTAAAAGTATATAATGTGCCCTAATGGTATTTTAGGGTCTAAAGGCAGGGTTAACACTTGTACACACCTGTATATAATTAATAATACTGATAAAATTAAATATAAATAGCGTAATTTTAATTCTTTTAGTGTTTTATAATCTTTCAATTAGTGCACTGGGTCCCTGTTTTGGCCCTCAGCTTTCCAATGTGTAGCATGTGCTTATGCATGCACATATTTTTCTTCCGTACCTAAGAAAGGTTTTTCATTCCCGTAAAAGAATTTTTTAAAATATTTAACGAGTAACCGCAGTATGACAGAAAAGGTGCCGAGAAAAATTAAAGCAAGAAGGGAAGTCTATTGCATGTAAACAGAAACATTGTCTGTGGATGAAAGAATGTCTAACGAGAAAAGTCGAAAAGCTAAGGATATTGCCTCTAGCAATTCAATATAAGCTGAAAAATAAACATATGAAACTTTCAAAGGAAATTTTGGCTAAATTCAAACTTCTTAAATATCGCTTCAACAAGTACACAAATATGTAAATACACTAAGGAAGACTCGCCAAAACAAGAAAAGAAACCAAAACAAGAGAAATTCCGTTAATTCACCTCACAGTTAAACTGTAGTCATAAGTGAGTTACTCAATACTCATCCGTAAATGTAATATACATTTGAAAAGAAGATTTCAATGTCCACTGAACTCATGCTGAAAAAATTATTTATCCCAAGAAAATCTAAACAAAAATGATTTAAAAAATTAGCTTGAGTGAGAGATTTTTTTTATACATATACAATTGGAACATAAGAGAAATTTTAAAAAGCAAGGTCAACATCTCACTTGTTCTCTTTTGATATGCTTAAAATTTAATTATTCATCAGTAGTCGTGGATGAGAAAAGTAAATTCTTTGAAGAGCCTACTTCTGACAGCAGTCAACTAATTTTACAGCCATTATGCAACATTAAATGTTATGATTGGTATCAGATGAAATGTAATGGTGTGTTATATTCTGTAAAAGTTTCCAGATGTATGAATTGAGAATTTGAAATCAGTACAATGCAGCCACAGAGAAAATATGGGAAGTAGTATAAAAAAAGACAAACATATGTTTGGGATAATTGAATTGATGAATCCACTCTGTGACCGTTTAGAGAGGTTAGATGGCAGCTGTTAAGAAGAATTTTAACCCTAGGTCTATGGGACAAAAAATTCGTGCTGCGAAAAATTGGCCGTTAAGAGGGGTGGCCGCTTTGTAAAAGTGACCGCTCAGAGAGGTTTTACTGTATTTAAAACTGATCAACTAAAGAAAACAAGCCATTAAGCATTAATTTTAATTGAATTTAGGTGAAATCTCTACACAAAATTTTCAAAATAAGATGTAAAGTAAAGGACTAAAACGGAGATGTAACGTGAGTCACGAAACTATGTAACGTGAGTCACACTCAAAATATTGAATAACTTAATTAGTGACTGCAAAATGAACTTAATTTTCGTATATATCACAACTTAGAAACATATTTTGTGCCATGAAAAGCAGTTTTTAAATTTTATTATTCTGAAAGAGCAGGAATCTTAGGTTTTTAATTACCCAAAAAACTTGAGTTCCTTTTTTTTGTAACGTGAGTCACGCTGTTAAATTCAGGTTGAAACACCATTTATTTCTGTTGAAATTTAAAATGCTGACATCCACAGATTCTCACTGCATACCAGATGACTGTCAACAGCTTTATTTAAATCAGGGATGGTATTTCTTTAATATATATAATATTTACTTTTGTAAAATAACGTCAAATTGTAACGTGAGTCACGTGGAATTGCCCTAAAGAATTATCGTTTCGCGCTGGAAAAAGATATAGATGTTTATTTTATTTATTTTTTCACCATTTGACAAAATGCGAGGATTGAAATTCTTTAAAAAATACTTTTACCGGACATACGTTAAATCATTAGTTAAGCAAATTGGGAAAAAAGGAAATAGCCATAGTTCGTATTTTCAGCTTTTATACATTTTTCATACATCCAGTTGCATCATTTTTTGAAAATTCATAGGTGCATGGATATACTCTGTATATTTTTGTAATGTGAAACTTTGACTCCCTCCTTCTAAAATTGATATCAGTTTCTCGAATTTTATTTAAAATGCATTTCAGTTTGCATTGTTCTATCATGGTCATTATAAAACTTAAAATTTCATGAAATTAGATGTTCATTCATATACCTATCAGAAAATTAAGTAATCTTACACTACTTACCTACCTTAAACAATCTGAAATAAAATCTAAAAACACAAGAGCAACTACGACACATGCTTTTATTTTATTTTAATTTTACTTGTTTAATTATTTTTAACTTTTTGTTTATCTATTTTACATAATCTTCAGAATCGTGTACTATCATTAGACTTGGGGAAAAAAATCGAAGCTCTTTGACTAAAATATCACATTGATTATGACAATTACTAAATGCTTGTGATACGCAATGATTATGAGAATGACACACTGATTATGACAGGGATAATAGCGGTACATACATATCTTAAACGGTGCAAGACAAAATTTGCGCAACACAAGAGCAACCATTAGACAGTTTTTTCCATAATGTTTATAACTTCATCATTTGGTGGCATTATGTGGCTTAGAAAAACATTGAAGCTGTTTGACTGAAAAATCACATTGATTTTACAATGACACATTGATTAATATGACCACGCTACAAACTTATCTTAAACGGAGTGAAGCAAAAATTTGCAAAACACAAGAGCAACCACTACATTTCTTTTTTTTTTTCTTTTCATTTTCAGCTCGTATTTGTAGCGTTATGTAAATTGGAAAAAAAAACAGAAACTCTTCGACTAAAAAATCACGTTTATTATGACAATGACAAACATTAATTATTACAGCTAGAATGCAAAAAGTGAACTTTTGTTTTCATAGTATAATACTGGCAGCCGAGGTTCCAGTTCGAAACTGTAAATTCCCGCGTAATAAATTGTAGAACTAGCAATTTTAGTTTCTTACTGTAAGGTTAGCATTTTTACAGTTTATTGCCGTAAATTTAGCTGTATTATACTGTCAAAACAACACTATAATACTGACAGCAGAAATTTTAGTTTGAACTGTAAAATGCATGGTAATAAACTTAAATTAGCAATTTTACAGTTTATTACTATAAAATTAGCTGTAGAAACAGCATTCATTTTTACAGTATATAACTACGCTACAAAATTGTCTCAAACGGTGAAACGCAAAATTTTCAAAACACAAGAGCAACCACTACATTTTTCTTTTTCTTTTTCTTTCTTCTTTTGGATAATAAACTTCATTATTTGTAGCATTATCTAAAAATTGTTTGAAAAAAATCGAAGCTCTTAACTGAAAAACCTCATTGATTATTCCTAATGGACTGTTTAGAATTCACGCAAATGCATATCTCACCACAACCGGAGCCAGCATCACGCAGATAACCGTATTTTGCACGAAAGCCTCAATAAGCTTTTATTAATGAAGCCCCGAATAGCGATGGACGCGAGGTCCGTAACATTTGTCATTCCTAACCTGGTTGGCTGTCAGTTTCAATCACCACCGAACCGATCTCGCCTCTAATGCTGGGTTATAAGTCCTCCTCTGATGGCGGTTTGCGATATGTGCGTTCATTAATATGGGAGGAACCGTCTTCGTTTGCAGATTGAGAGATGCTGTACTTGTTGATGGGGGAGCGGATGGTTTTGACGAGGATCCCTTTCTCAAATTAGTTGGCGTGATTGTGTTTGATTCCAAACTCCACGAAATCTGAGCGGTAAATAGCAGAAAGCGCTTCTTGCGTATTACTCGTTGCTGATAACATTGAAGTATGTGAGTGCTTTGAGAGTAGTAGCACAAACACAAAAGCAAGCACTGCTTTAATATGATACAAATTAATGTAAAAATGTCTCCTTCATAGAAAGTAATATTAAAATTATTTGCAGAAGTTATCGAGCTTATACACCAGAGAGAAATTTTGAACACTTCAAGAAATTATTGACGACACATTTGAGCATGTACAGATAAATTTGTTAGTGTGTTAACAGATAATATTGATATTTTGAAATTATGCTTGAATTGCGTGTCACTTATATTGTTTTAAATATAAGTTGTTTTGAGTTAATTAAATTACAGCTAGAAACAATAACATTGAATGTAAAAAATATCTTTAAAAGAGAAAATAAACCAATTACTCACTCGCATTTTTCTGCATTCACTATATCATCGCCATAAAAAAAAAAGAAAACAAAATGTGAAAGACCTGCAGATAATCCAAGCCCTGGAAAAATCTGACCCCGGATAATAAGGAATTTACCGTATTTGACTAAAAAATCACATCGATTATTCCTTCCCTTGTATTTAGAAAGCGCGCAAATGCATATCTCACCACAACGGGAGCCAGCATCAAGGAGATAACCGTATTTCGCACGAAAGCCTCAATAAGCTTTTATTAATGAAGCCCCGAATAGCGATGGACGCGAGGTCCGTAACATTTGTCATTCCTAACCTAGTTGACTGTCAGTTTCAATCACCACCAAACCGATCTCGCCTCTAATGCCGGGTTATAAGTCCTCCTCTGATGGCGGTTTGCGATATGCGCGTTCATTAATATGGAAAGAACCGTCTTCGTTTGCAAATTGAGAAATGTTCTGTACTTGTTGATGGGAGAGCGGATGGTTTTGACGAGGATCCCTTTTGCAAATTAGTTGGCGTGATTGTGTTTGATTTTAAACTCGACGAAATCTGAATGGCAAAGCAGAAAGCGCCCCTTGCATATTACTCGTTGTGAATCATACAGCAATACGAGAGTGCTTTGAGAGTTGTAACACACAGAGACTTATACACATACACACGCATACCAACGCTTATGTGAAAACGTGCACGAACGCACTTATTTGATATATACTGCTCACCGTAAAAAATATCAGTTTTGTAAAAAGTGATCAAAAGTCATTTATTGTATATATTTAAAATTCGAAATTATTCACACTTTTATAGACATTTATTCACGTATAGAGGATTCTTCTTCTTCTTCTTCTTATTATTATTATTATTATTATTATTATCATTATTATTATTATTATTGTTATTCTTCTTCTTCTTCTTCTTTTTCTTATTATTATTATTATTATTATTATTATATTATTATTATTATTATTATTATTATTATTATTATTATTATTATTATTAGTATTATTATTATTATTATTATTATTACTATTTTTATTATTATTTTTATTATATAATTATATACCAGACACGCTCCAAAACAACTGATAGCGTCATCATTCAAAACGCTGTTTGGCACCTGCTTGTCAATTCTGACTAAGTGAAAGGTGTGAAGTAAATTAATGTCATGGAAAAATATTTTCAATTAAAGATATCTGCATCAAAAATTACATTAATGATATGTTTGTTGTGGGTACCCTTTACAATTAAGGACTCGTTTGCATCATATCATTAAATATAAGCCTATTAGGGAGGGGAAAAAACACTATTTTTTTACATACAGGGTTTGCGTAACTTTATATACCAGACACGCCCCAAAGCAACCGAAAGCGTCATCATTCAAAACGCTGCTCGGCAACTGTTTTCCCGACGCTGAGAAACAGAAAAGTGCGAAGTAAATTAATGTCACAGAACTGTCAGGCAGAAAGCTCGGGCGTCTTACGCTCTTGCGAAGCGTGACTTTCATAATGCACACCACACATTTTTCTTCTCGGACTGTCGTGATGTTTGAGTTTATAATGCTCTACAATTGCGGAAAAGCGTCCATGATTTGATTTGTGAAGCATCTCGAGTATGTATTATATGCAAATAGTATCATGGAAATTATATTTAATGATCTAATTATCGCATTTATGACTGTTCTAACATTAAAAGTAAGAAGTTAAAGGATTCCATTTGCTTTCGGTTATTTATCATACGTGTATGCATTTTTGCGGTCATTAGAGCAGAAACTATTAATTATTAGCAAAGGAAAGCTTAATGAATGCATTTCTGAATATTTGAATAAAGCATTACTTCACTGTTTGCGAAAGAAAAAGAAATTTAATTTTTAAAAGAAACTAACGAATATTTTTGCTCGCATTTGCTCAAAAGTGAGTCATTTGTTTTTCTTTGAAGGTAATTAGCTGCATGATTGCAGATGAACAAAAGGATTTATATAGCTCTGACCCGGTTTCCGATTGAGAATAAATACTAAGCAAAAATATTACGTAAAGATACACGAAAATAAGAAGTATAATCTTTCTATCATTTTAGTTTTATTAAGAGTATGCGTTTTCCTTTTGCTATAGAACAGAGTTTAGGGAATGCCCGTCTGACTGTAATTTCATTTATGAAAAATCCGCTAAAACCTTTAGCATTTGGCACAGACATTAAATCATGTTTCTTGAGTAATGTATTTATGTTTTAGCAGTTGTGAGAAATTTTGCGGTGTTACTTCAGGAAATAATTTTATAACGAATCAAAATAATACTTTCTACTATAACAAATGAGCAATAGAATTCGCGCAATTCATTACAGTTTAAAAAGGCTGATTGCAACTTAGAGCCTTACGATGATAGTTCTTTGCAAGCTAGAAATCATCACAGTATTCCACCTATTTAGTATCATGGTACATCAGCTGAACCCTTACCAAAAGCCCCCTGACCCTTATGAGCATATCGCACGTAGCGAAATCCCTTCAACTTTGCTACAATTTTGATGCGCTTCAAATGCGATTACGCAATTTTCACCGGAAAATCCCCGTGTGCGTTGCTTTTCAGAGTCGCAAAAAAGTTACATGAACTTCAACTTTCTGTCAAAATCAGCCAATTAGGAGGCAGCAATTCCTTGGCATGATGACGTCAAATACAATATGGCGGTCTATAGCGATATCGACATGCACGTGAAGACATCATATAGCTTGGATGAAAACATGAGAATAACTTCAGGTAAGTTATTAATACCATATTTTTATTTTAAAAACTTATAAATCTTTATTTCATAGAAACTTTCTCGTTAGTACTGTATTTCTAGCCGATTCAACTCTCTCTTTGACAGCCAGGCAGTCCTGGTGGATTTCTTTCGGTTGAAGCGCATCGAAGTTGTAGCAAAGTTGAAGGGATTTCGCTACGTGTGATATGCGCTTTACAAAGATACCAAATGCACAAAACGTCGAGACTTACCTGCTCTTACTCTGATGTCTCTGCTGGCGATTTTCCCAACCAAGTTGGAAGCAATGCACCTGTAGGTAGAGGAATGGACATCCTGCCGGTAACTCTCTGCCATGAAAGGTAGGAACATCAACGTCCCATTGGCGAGTGAAAGTCTCAGGCCTGGAAGGTCCGAGACGGATGTCCCGTCCGACAGAACCCAAGAGATGGAAGGCCTCGGGTTACCCATTGCTGCACAGTGGACGGATTCACCTGAGCTGTTGAGGAACACCACTTTGTTTGGTGGTTCTATGGTAAAAGTTGGGGCTCTGTGTTCAGTGAAGGATGTGGTCCCTGAAAGAAGATAAAAAAAAGGTTATGCAGTACTCAAGTTTTGAAAATTGGAAAAATATACATGGAAAGTAAAAAGTTTTACAACAGTGCATATTGCTATCCTGTTTGTTGTCTCTCAAACCACTCGGGTACCCGAGCCCGAGTAGACACATCTACATGATTTAAGCTCAATTATGTACGCAGCTTTCGTTTTCACGAGCACAATTACGGTGGATATCCAATTTAGCTTAACACACATGCCATGAGACCCGTTTATAAGGGGCAGGTAGCCATTTGCCACACAGTCATTTACACAGAGGATAGGCAAGGACTAGAGAGAGTAAAATTACATCAATGTCTGGGTCGGGATTCTAACCCGGGGCAACCGCGGGTCAGACTAGTTTAACCACTAGACAAGTTGCTAGAGGCTGTTGTTACCTAGTAATTGAAGGGACAAGTAGATAAAGGTGATATGTGACAATTTTGGAAAAACATACCTTTTACCATGGATGAAGGTGATAATGTATTATTATTATTTTTTTTTTTTTAAAGCTATTTCTAGAAATTTAAAAAATTGTCACATATCACCTGTATTCACTTGCCCCTTCAATTGTTTTTGTGAGTTAACACAAATGAAAACACACTAATTTGAATTTGTGTAAATCGGAGCAATTCAAAAGTCCCATATCACCTTTATCCATTTGCCAATTCAATTACGATTGATTTACTAAAAGTCTGGTAGGGTAGACCGATCAGTGAATGAACACGCTGTATTCTTTTTTTTTTGAAAAAATAAGTATTCAAAACATTTTTCTTAAGTGAACTGGCAGAAGTAACTTCCTTCGACACATTTACAGAAAGAAAATTACTAGGAAATGCTGATTTTGTGCACTGGTAGGGATATTCATTCACTGGGTTTGGACAATTTTTTTCCATTTTCAGCCGCCATAAAATCTGATGCAGAACCACAAAAACTGTCCCATTTTTAAAAAAATAATCGTATATCATCTGAAGTGTTTATACTGTCACGTGGTAACTGCTACGATTTTCAACGATGCTATGCCACATTTGAAATTGAAAATTCACTTAAGTGTTCATTCACTGGTCTGTCTACCATATTTATCCTAGATAGCTATAGTATAATACATATAATTTATGTGACACTAATTTCATTCAATGAATTTAAAAAAAAAAAACAATCAAGCAACCGTGACTTATCTCGTAAAATGCATTGCTATTTTTTCATTCGAAAAACTTAAATGCTATTAAGATGTTGATGATATATTCAGTTTAGATAGTATACAATTTCTAAAATGGGGAACATTTTTATAAAATATAAAATGTTTTACGAAAAGTACATATTGTTTCTAATCAATCAAAATTGCCTAATGGGGAAATATCTTAACTATACTTTCTTTGCTCTTATCGCATGCAATTGGGTGTATTGCAAGAGTAATCAAGTTTTGTAAACCTGCAAAGTAAGCGATATAAATGTTATTTGGAACTCCATTATGCTCAAGGAGAAATATGTCCTTCAAAACCTTTATAAAACCTGTAAAAATTCAATATCGTGTTTTTTCTTCATGCCAACTGCTACCAAATATCAAATAATTATATCCGTTAGAAAACTTTCTTCCGAAGAATGATAATTTTATATCGAAAAAGTCATTCCTAATTCAAGTTTTGCTACCATAAAACTTTGAGGAAATTTCATTTTCAACTACATTATTACTTGGTAAAAGTAATAAATGAGGAAAGTGAAATTATTATTTAGGTTTGGCAAACTACTTTCTTCGTTAATTTGACTTTTATTGGTCATAAAATCAAACGCGTTATTTTAAAATTTTATTCCCGTGAAAATAAGTTTTTCGCTCAATAGTTTCATTCTCGAAGAAGTAAGAGCATACAGAATTTGAACAAAATTTTATTAGAAAACTGACTTTTATTTATTCCATTCTTTAGATTAAAACTTGCATCAACCGACTACAATCGAGTGGGTATTTTTTATGAAATTTGTTAATGTAATGTAAAGTCAAAGTATAATTTATGCGAAACGATAGTTTATAAAACTCAATCGCTTATTTGCAGTTTTTCATAATAAACTTTTGGCTATAGTATTCGTCACTTTTCGTACAAAAAAAATAATGTTTAACCACCGATGTAACAAATATAAGTATCTAACTTGAAAAAAATAATTAATTAAAGCTTAAAATGTTTTTTTTTAACTACGTTAAATTAAAAAACATTGCCCTGTCGTATGATATAAGTTTTATTGTTTATGTCAAACATAATATCTTTAATTGTGTTTGCTTGAATTGTATTTTTGTCATAATAACTTTATGTATTTCTAATAATATTGCTAACATTATTATTTACGACGACATTTAATGTCATTATTAGTATTACGAAAGTAATGGCACAACGAACAAGAATTTAGAAACTGCGTATCACAGTTCTTTGTGCTGATGTCTTTTCCATAAGAGCTTTTGCAATTTTTTCTTATGTGACTTTTAGCAAATTTATACCATAAACTTCACCAAACAATTTTTTTCATCCTACAGCTAAAACCTTTTAGCTTTCAGATTTTTGTGAATTATCTTATTAGAGCTCATTTATTCTTAAATTTTAATTTACTAAAATTTTATGTTTCTATGCGCACTGCTAAAGTTTGAGTATAATCATCAACTATGCTTCAAATGAAGACATTATTTTTCTAATTTTCGTTCATGTAATTATAAAAGGTAATTTATGTACACGTGACTACTAAAACTAGAATATAAAGGTAGGATCCTAAAAAATGGTATCGTTTTCGTTATTCAAAACGCACACTTGATCCCGGATTAAGCGTCGTTGGTTCGAAAGGATATAAACTCATCCAAATATCCTTTTTCAAATATATGTAAAAATAACAGAAAATAAGCCTCAAATTAATAATTCTAACATTTGTAACATTGTTTCGAGTATTCTACCATATTATAAAAATAATATATTTGGAACCAACTCAGAAAGTGGATAATGTCCAAAAAAGATGCTTATAACTAATAGAATGCTGACAACTGCCCTCAAGTCCAAAAGTTAACTTTATTGCAGTCACTGTGCATTCCAATTGGATCAATTCGCGAAATGACAAATAATAATTGATCCACCGACCGATATCACACTTGGATAATAAGCCCAATAACCACATATTTATGGACGAATTAAGTTAATTGCGGAATATAAAAGAAGAGTAGAAAAGCGAAAAAGCAAACAACCTCTCACCTCTACAGGTTACATAAAACTATTTATAACAAATGTTCTTGATAAATAAATGTTAACAAGTTTATTTTTTGCAGTGTGGATTAAATTCCCACTCTAAACTATACTTTTATGAAGTGTTATGGCAGTTATTTAAAAAAACTACATTAAAAAAAGTATAGTTTTTCATCATTTTCAGACTTTTTATTACCTCGTTTTTACCATTTGCAGAAAACTCACGGTTATTTTTTTTTCTTTCCTTTTTTTTCATTGATATTGTACGACATAAAAGTAAATGCATGATTCTTTTTCCATAAATGTTTATGATTTAACGTAGAACACGCATGTACTAGCACTTGGTTTCTTCATGGAAAGCTAATGGAGATTCAATGATGCTTTAGTTAATTTGTCCGAGCAACTGGCAAAAAAATGTGGGCCAATCATTGTTAGTACCCAGCACTAGATCACGTAATAAAACCAGTCATTCAATGCCTTTGGCTGCTACCATTTTGAGAAAGAGGGTGGAATGCAGATCGTTAACATTCTTTTTCCCCAAAGAATAAAGATACTAAAAGGAGACACGCAATTCAGAAATCAGGAGTTCTTGTATCATTCCGTAGATGGAAGGGGGTCGTGAAGGAAGATAACGAAAGAAAATGAAGATGCTAAAAATAGAATGCAAATAGAACTGAATTAAACATTTCCAAAATTAATGTAAATTGCTTCTTCAGAGCTTGATTAGACTAAGAATTCTCTGGGAGTTTTCAAACATAATTTATAGAATGATGATTGCGATCCTTAAAAGAAACTAACAGAAGGGGACTGTTTAATAATTTTCATCACGAAATAGATTGTGATGTATTGAAACTTAACCTTGAAATTGATTGAGAAGGATTGCAAACGAAAGCGTTTACACACGTATGAAAATTACGAAGGAGGAGTCGGGAAACATTGGTTTTATTTTCTACTTTCTATATTTTATTTAGGGAAACAACGCACGATGGATTTTTCATTAGAACTGGTTTCAATTATATTTATTTTTGACAAAATAAAGAAACAATAAATAATTGTGAAATAAAAGAACTTGTTCTAGGAGAAAAAATTATGTTAATGTTTCAATGTTCATTAAAACGCTTTTAAAATTAAGTTGCAGACTTCTTAAAGTAATTGAGGTAGTTCGTCTGAAGAGTTGAATGAATACTCATTTAATGACATGTTTCATCATGATATGACAACCATACCTAATTAGTGCACAATGAGTTCAACCGACAATGAATGTTCCTTTTATTTTATACGAAAAATTACGGGAACTTCATAGCACAAAAAAAAAACCATCGTCAAATAAAAAAATCACAATACTAATAATATTGCGTGCCATTTTTCGTTGTAAGCTTGTTTTTAGCTATAAAGGTCAAAAAGTGGTGAAGTTTGACCTGCACTGTTGTTGAATTTGCAGAAACACTCGCATTTTAGTACATGCAACAAGAAACCTAAATAAAAGCATTCTTGCGAGTGATATCTTTGGTTTACTTATTATTTGAGAAGAAAATGTAATTGTTCTTGAAGAAATATTTTTATTCGCAGAAATATTATGATAATTGGTTACTGTTATTTTGCCTACAATATATGCATACAAAATATTTATTCAGCGTTTGTTCCAAGATTGATCAAACTTTTCTTTCGCAAATAAAAGGACTTCTTTAGCGAAAAACCTAAAATGAGGTTTAGAATACATAAAAGGAAAAAGAAAATTTGAACCAGTAAAATTGCAAACAATATTACAGAACCAAGAAAACAGGTGTAAAATTTATCCACTGCTCTGAAAATTTCCCTTCGCGCCATACATTATGGATAGAGTTTTAGACTCACCATTAGTTGGGAACACTAAGATAAAAAATGTCATTGTTTTCTGAGTCCCCGGGAGAAACAAAATTCAGAAAAGTTGTTTTAACACATAAAAGGTACCTTGATTCTATTATCTGCGAAAACGAAAACTTCGTTGTCTCGGGGAAAAATAAATGTTTGCTTTTATTTATTTAAAAGTACCTTTCGAAAAAGTTGCGTTTTTAATAAAATACCGTCGTAATGAAATTGCTAAATTTAATTACAATAAGTCAGAGAAAAGTAAATAGTACCATTTTTAAACCAAAGTTATTTAAGAAAAAGGTTTTTTGAAGTTTTCTGCGGTATCTTTTCTATTTTTCTGGAGAAATAAAATTTCTTTCTGAAAAGCGTTTGACTTTTTTTTTTCAATGTTAGTTTTCTTTCAGTGTATAAAGCCGTCTACGAAGCAGAAGGTACTTTATAAATTTTAACATGCTTAATTTATTTTCTGAGACAATTTACCTCACAAATAGAAACAATTAAAATGATTTTAACTGACAGTAAATTACTTATTGGGCATGTTATACTCGTGTTGTCTAACTCGGTTATTCCTGATTGCAAACTGTTATTAAAGACGAGGGTTTTGTATTTATTGCTTAGTAGCTGCGTATTTCGGCACAGGGTCTACCTTGAGAATAAAAGTTTTGTCAAGTGTGCCTAAAAGTTCTGAATAGATCAAAGTTGATATTCTGCCCAGTTGTAGCATAAAAAATTGACAAAAAAATGTAAATCCCCCCGTTGCATTAAAAGCTAAGAAGCAATTATATTCAAGAAAGCAATGGCAACACCTTTTTCCAAGCAATAATTTATTTCACGCTCATTAGATTCGATAAGTATTTCGGTTAGAAAGAGAAGTTGTAAGCTATTTTTGAGTCCTTAAATGTAAATTTAGAGACCATAATAATAATGAAGTTATTATTTACCGTGTTAGATATTTTGACATACATACATACGTAAAAAAGTATTTTCTGAACAAACTTACCTTCAAATGGGCAATTTAAGCCAATTACAGCATCAAAACAGTTTGTGTAAAATATAATTGAAAATGCTGCTGCGGAAAAACTCTACCTTAATTAGCCTTAGTATGTTGTTGGTGTGAATAGACAGTATACGTCCTATTACCCAGAAGATTATTGCTTAAGAGTTAAGTTCTGTTTCGAAAGGAAGGAAAGAGGTTATCCAGAGTATAATGCGGCACTTGAGACTTTAACAGATAGTTAAAGTAAATCTCAGTAGTATCTTTATGAACATTAACGATACTCCAGGGCTTTTATCGCGAATCAGAAAGCATTTGAAGAGGTTTTGTTTTAACAGGACAATGCAGTGTCCTGGTGTTATCGTTAATAACCATTTGAAAGAATATCGGCCAATAATATAACTTAGTTGACAAAATATGTTTGTGCAAGTTTTGCTTATAAAATGAAGCATATTGACCTAAATGGGGGCTCAAATGATGACATGTAGAACCATAAAGCCATCTTTCATTTTTTGAAAGAGAATAATAAAAACTTCCTTGATCATTACTAAATCGTATCAAGAAGCCTAACTGATGATAAAGCACTTAACAAGAAGTTTGTAATCACCAAGCAACAGAACACATGCAGAAGCACACAACATGTAAGCTGCGAGAGTTCTCTCACAGCTTTCATGTTGTGTGCTTAGCTTTTTGCACTGAGGAAGAGGATCTAGTGTACCCTTGAAATAGCTATTTGCTGTACTTCCTAACTAATTTGTGCTTTATTTACGTTGATTTTTAATTTCAATTATAGTTTAACACAAAGCTTATTAGAAATGTTTGCATTGTCCTACCGTTACAATTTTAGAGCCTTCGACTCCGACTTCAACTAACGCCCCCTACTCCGAATTCTTGATTATGACTGCTTTCATGACAGAGAGGAGTCGGAGCTTTTGACTTTGAATCTAATCCTTCAACTCCTATTTACTACAGTTTTCTCTTTATTACGGATTCATTAGTCATTAATAGTCAGTAACCAAGCTGGAGGTGAGTGCTTTCTTATTGAAGCTGAAATTATCTTTATACTGACTGATAAAATTTATCTATCGATCCAGTGAAAGTCAGTAAACAATGGTATGGCACAGCTCGAAAAATGAAGATAAAAGCTGAAGTAATGTGCCTAATATTAAATAAGCTTTTACCTTCGGCCTAAAAGAGAGCTAAAGGAGGACCACAATCGATATACCAATGATCACGACAGTATAAGGATGTCCGCAGCATGGTTTGTGGACGCTAGATGGTTTTATCAATTAATTTCATCATCCAGAATGAAGGTAATATCCGCTTTAATTAAAGTACATTGGCCCACAGCTCGGTTACTGACGTTTCTTGACTGACGAGTCCATAACAGGGATGCAATTTCAGTCTCAGGATGTCATGAGTTGTTGGTATATTGCTTGTGGCTCTATCCTTTCCCGGGTTTATTTGTCGTAATTTACTTCATTTATGGTCCAAATATCTTGAACTAGTTCCCGAAGCGCCTGAAACTTGAGCCGCTACAAAATACTTACACTACAACAAAAGTTTGCATAGAAGCGTGAACCAACAAGACTACCTGTCCTCAAAACCTAATATAGCCCACAACAACAAGGAAAATAACTATGAAAGCTATTCATAGAGTTAAAGATATTTTTTTCTTCAAAATTTGAAATTCACTCACAAGTGACATATTTAAAGCAATTCCGCAGTACTTAACATAAAACAGGTACCTGTAGTTCACCAGAAATTGAGAAATTGCTTTTTAAAAGCTTTACGCCTCTATACATTTGATACAAATGTGACTTTTTCAGATCATTAAAAAAATAAAACTCCCATTCTCAAATGACCATGTAACATCGTATCAAGGTAAAGCACACTGCAAAGAACCACCTGAACTCAACAACTCACATCTGACTAAAAGTACAGATACGACTTCTGTACTTAGCACGGCAGTATAGGAGTACCTTGTTACCTAGAACTAAAATCTGATATTTTGATTTTTTTAACTAACCTGTTGCAGAATTATGCGTTGTAACATTGTTATTACTATATTCTACTTGCTATTTTTTGACTAGGAAATAAAATACATCTAAGCTAGCACTGCAGTCGGTTAGGTATATTGAAAATATATTATATTAAACAAGGATAATCTTTCGACCGATAGTCTAATCAGCGGTTTCGACTGAACTTAAATTTGTTCACAAATAAAAACTGTTATTTAACACAATTTCGTTTTTTCACATATTATGGTTGATAGGTTGAGCGATATTTTTTACGCGTATGACAAAGCCCCATTTTTTTATATTTTTAACAGTTTATTTCATGGGGGAGAAAACTAAATACGGTCACAAGTTGATGCTTTTCAAAAACAATATCAGCTACTTAACTGGACTCACGTTAACTTCTTTTAATGGCTCTTTTAAGATAATGGGCTTTCAAGGAAGTCGTTTGGAGCAGGAAGCAGTTTACTACATGCCATTTTCAGCGGGTCACGGGATCTTAAATAGTTACTAAAGAATGTCTTCTGGCTAGATTGCAGTTGCTCTGTCGGATACATCTTTATGTAATCAACACATGAAGTATTGAAACGATAAGCAAAAGGTGATTAGAAAATAGAGGCTGGTAGCACATTTCGGCATAAACTGGGCATTTTCGTAGGCAAATGAAATTGCAATAGCTTTATCATTAGCAATTGAAAAATGTTCTGAACATCTGACTATTCATGAATTTCTAAATGTGCATCACTCACGAGATAAATACATATGCATGTCTGATTTCATTAAAAGAATGTAAGCTTGTAGTAGAATTCATAATAGACCTTTAAGGGTTAGTAAAATCATAGTTTTCCTGGGATATACCCATTTTGTTGATTGTAGGGAAGATCAGGAACAGTTATACATTTTTTACATTTCTAGTTTTCTATTGTTTCTGTTTAATATCACCCTTTAAACATTTCACCAGATACTATTGTTATTTTCCTTCCAATTAATAACTTATATATGTCTGTTAGCATACTTTTCTTAGTATTAAAAAATCTTTTCAAATTTATTACGAGAAACTACACTCAATGAAGGTCATGCTAATACTAAGGAAGAATAGGAAATTAAACTATGACTGGATATTTTCGGGTAAATGTGCTGTATAATGTTTCTGTATTGTAAACACTCCATTTTTCAGTAGTATTTACCGTAAAATGTTAATGAATGTTTCAACAGCGTACAAAAGCTTACATGACCTCATTCTTCCCCGTTTAAAATGTACTTTTTAATTATTTATCGAATGTTAACAGAAAAATAGAAGCTTAGATTTTATTAAATTATATTACTATTTGCTTTAAGTTCCGTCGAATACGTTGTTCCGGATAGAAAGACAAAAACATATCCACGCAACAAAAATGTCTACCTATCGCATCCATCAAATAAATTATCTTCAGACATTACAAATTTGTTCCTTAAAGAATAACGACAGTTGCAAGAAACTAAATTTGCTTATACATCAGTCTCAAAGAAAAATCCCTTCACCCTGGAATGCACAAAATCAATAGGAGTATGCGATAAAAATATTACCACAACAATTCACGTAGGCATGTAGTTAAAAGTTACAATGGAAAGCAATTTTCCAGCAACCCTTTTCATGCTTTCTCAGGTCTGTTTGCACGGTATTTTTCAGAAATTTCTCTCAAGAGGTGACATTTTGAGATTCAGGAATGGTAAATTCTTTTTGGAATTTATGTCAGATGTATCTAACGAAAGAATGTATTCTCGCTCTGAGCGATTTGTTGCAGGGGAATGTATTTGCATTAACCTTAAAAGTTGCCGGAAAAAAAGCAAGCTGTCTGCAAATGAGAGACTTTAAGCAGTCAAGCATTCTTTTCGTTTGCAAAGTCCGGATTTAGGAGTTGACATTTATTGAAATCTTAAGTTTGAAACTAATTTTCTCCTTCCCGTTTTCTGTTTGGTTCTTAAAAAAACCTGCTTGGAATATTTGAAAATAAATAACCGTTGAGGAGGGTTTTTTGTTAGATAGTGGATGAAGTAATTGGATTTATTTTCAATAAAGTGAGCAACTCCATCTCTATTTACTTTTATAATTAGATTTTTTACTAGTTTTTGCGCATAATAAAATCGAGATTATTATTGTACACATCATACGTAACTTGACGCTGCTAAACACCAGTTTAAAATTGCTCCTTCAGTCAATATTAATACAACATTGTTTCTTAATGAGTCTTATTATGAACTCCAGTTCCTTACTCAAGCTTCTTGAGCGAAAGTAACACCATTCTTTCTAATAAAAGACCAAAGGTGTTTAAACAAAAAAAAAAATCTACTATTCATTCTATACTATTATTTAAAATGATTGTGTCAAGTATGAATTATCGAGGTGTCGAATAATATCCAACATAAATATATGAAGGATGGGCTATCATTAGTTTTTCTCATGCCGCTCATGTCTTAACAAAGTAGAATGAAAAAAAAAAAAAATCTGGCATGGGACCCATACTACTTCCTTTTACGTGTAAATTTCTTAGTAAATTCTCTAAGTGTTAAAATTGTGCTTATCGTGAGCGAGAAAACATTTTAAACATTTACACCCCTAGTTTAAAACGAAACAATTCAAGAAAATATTTTACAATGACTAATTTTCTTAATAACGGCGATTTTAACATCAGTCAGTGGATTTTTCTCAAAATATCGCCAATAGCCTCAAATTGAACCTAAATTCAAAAAATCCTTTTTTTCTTTAAAAATTGTCGCTAAATTGGTGTCAAACACTTGGCGACTAAAAGCTTGGCGATATATAGTCAAGTGGTCGTGCCAATTCATATCACTTTTGTCTGCATTGAAATGAACACTGATTTAAGTCTGCATTAAAATTATCATTAATTTACCCTCAAAAAAGGGTTAAAAGACCCCCTTGGGAGCAGTCGAATGCAACCACAAACGAGGTGCACAACTAGACCCCCTCAGAGCAAACATACCAATCTAGAAGCTTCTACGGCATGCCGTTTCTGAGTTATGCGACATACATACATACGTACATACAGACGTCACGAGAAAACTAGTCGTAATTAACTCGGGGGTGGTCGAAAAGGATTTTTCGACTGGTTATATGTTGGCAGATACATATGCCCGTGCTGACAATTTGAAAAATCAATTCAACATTCATTCGGGGGTTAGCAAAATCAAAATTTAGGCCGAAATTTGAGTGCATTTTTTTTCGCGATCACAATACTTCCTTTACTACGCAAAAGGAAGTAAAAAGAAGGTGAAAGTTACAAGCAACTTCTAAGCACGTCATTCGTAATATGTATTATTATTAATATTGTCATAACTTTTTTCAATTGAATAACAGCTGCCTCGGTCCCGCCCGGCTAGGTATGTTTGACTTTCTCTAGCAGTTTCCTATTTAGATATGTTTACTTCTTATTGAGGAGCAACAATCCTCAAGAGGAAAAAATACTCTTAGGATTAGACCTAATCTTACTAAAGTTGGTCCCTATGTAAAGCAAACTCAAAATTTTTAGTATCAGTGGTAGCATTATTATTATTCAATGTTATCAATTCTATGTAATCTTTTCACTATACTTTGAAGGATGAACTTCAAAATTTAATTTTGGAAAATATGTTTTGCTTTGTTAAACGGAACATCAAATTCAATATTATGCATGTGTTTGTGAACATTTCCATTATAAATATTTAACATCATATATAAAAACGATTTGCCATATAGTAGAATAAAACATTAAAAAAGTATTTCAATACGCTTCTGTGCGAAGCTCTAAAAATGATATTAAATAATGTGTTTGTATTACCAGCATAGTTTATATTATTGGAAAAGAAAATGAAGTAAGAAATTTGATATGACGTTAGGACTAGGACAGGAAAAAATTATGCTATAACAAAGTTGTGAATAAAAGGATTTTAGTTTGTAAGCTAGTATTTTTATTTAACTTACCAGTTAATGAAAAAAGAAATTGAATTCCAGAAAAGATAAGTGGATCATAAAATGTGTTTTGTACTTAATGTATATTTCAGAACTTTTAGTTGGAAACTGTCTCGCAAAAGCAGAAATTTTATTGTTTAATATGAGAAAAAATACATCTTCTTTGAATATATATGTATAAAAAAACATCTAAATAATGTGGAACACAAATAATATCCATAAAATAATAAATAATATAAAAAAAATAAAATGTTAAAGCCATTTTTCCTGTAAAAAGCATATATTGGCTATTTATGCATGTGCTTTATAAAAGTATAGAATTTAATATCAAAAATAACTCACCGAAGATAAATCTGAATGCATTTACTGCAATATATAAAAGAGTTGTGTCCTGTATAGCGACTTTCTTTCCTTATTTTTTGCTTTGCATAGAAACTCTAAAAATGCGCGTAATCCGGTAATATGCTTTGGTTCTTTATCTTGAAGAATGTTAGAAGGAAAAAATGATGTGCTTAAATCTGGCAACATGCTGGACGAGAAGTTGAAAATTTTGATAGGATTACAGAGATAGAACGAGGTAGAAAAAAAATCTTTGTACTTGGAGCAAGATCACGTTTTTCATAATATATGTCGTTTCCTCACAGCATGTTACCTTAGAAGCCAACACTTTTTATGGGGGTTAAAAAATTTGCGGAAATTTTAGCTTCAGTTTAAGGGCAATTCATCAATTTTTACGTTTTCTGATAATGCAGTTTGCGCTTTCCTTTCGGTATTAGTAGTCACTTTCTCATTCACATTATTCAAATGAAATTTTTCATAAGTTTATGTATTTATTTATTTGGAATTTAAGGCTTTAATGACGTAGTAGCACAATCTAGTGTTTTTAAAAGAAAACCACACTGAAGAAATTTTAGTTATAAGCAACTGGGAAAGTTATTATCATAGTTCCGCCGAATTTTACATTTGTTATAAATTAACAAAATATTAATAAAAATTAAAAATAATAATTATAATAATAGTAATAATAATAATAATAATAATAATAATAATAATAATAATAATAATAATAATAATAATAATAATAATAATAATAATAATAATAATAATAATAATATAATAATAATAATAATAAATAAAATAACTTTTCTTCATCTATAGCTGAGAGCAATCGGGCAAAAAAAAGTCAAATGAAAAGCGACGATGCAACAGTATGCCCTCAAAATTTTTGGAATTTTTTATTTGAAGATGATAAATGTACATTTTATTGGCAATTAATACAAGAATAAGTGTTGCTACTTTTCTGAAAGACTCATTCCTAGCCTCTTGGAAATATTTCACGAGCAATTAATTTCCTTCGTCTTTGTTTCTGGTCATACAGGTATGTAAGCATATCTAAAATTAAAGCACATGCAATACAAAATAAGTGTGTTAATTGCTGCACTGTTTCAATTTTACCCGAGCCAAATGAATCACCTTGACTCAAACAATGATATCACGTTAATTTAAAAAAAATGTTGAAAAAAACCTTCGCATATAAGCATATTCTATTAGTTAAAACTATTATAATTTTATTATTAATTCACTTTTAATTTTGAAGATTCAATAATTTTAAAAGAACCTTTGAATACAGTGAAATGTTCATGCTACGATGCATAAACACATGCGACAAAGTATTGAAAAGCGCTGATTGAAAAAAGAAATATTCGTTTGAATGCTAGAAAGTCAATTCTAATATTAGGAATTGAAACTGAAAATATTCCAGACACGTTTACAAGTACGAGCCCATCTTGTTACCACAGGGACTTGTCGTTGATCGCCTACGGAGGAACGTGATCCTGATATCCTGATAAAACGTGATCCTGCTGAAACTGGAGATACATTTTTACCCTATTTTATCCCCTTAATCCTGTAAAATTTTAAAAACTTTTTCGCATTTTTCTTTCTTTATTGGTTCCTGGATTTAGGCGGAAAATTTCTGACCCGTCATTTTTCAAAGAAAAGGACCGAAGCGTATGACAAGATTTACATATATTTTACGGATTTTCTTTTGTAGTATACTGTTCCAGAAATAGAGTTTCGAGGGAAAACGTTACGTTAAAAAAATTATTTTTTATTTAGGATAACGCATATGCTTGAAGTACTAGTATTAAAGAAGGATAATTTATGTAATCTCTAAATTATATGCGTATTTTATGTTATGGTTGTATTTGAATAAATTGCTTTTAGTAATTAAAAACATTTTGCCGTTTTATTCTGGCCTCCAAATGGTCTTTCACATGCTTATTTGATTTTAACACTAGCTTAAACTGTCAATGGTTAACATTAACGTTCATTAGTTACTATGATTATAGATTAGGCACATCAAAACGCAATGGAATTTTCCACATTACACGAAAGTGTTAGCGCTGTGAAACTGTTTTCTCTAAAAATGGGCTTTTACTGAGCTGAAACACCAATAGGGGGAAAATTGAATCACTATTAAAATAAAAGTTCGAATACTTGCAAATATTGTGCTTAGTTCTTCTATTAATTATGCATTTGAGCTAATCTTAATAAATTATGGGTATTATTGTAGGTATTTTTCAAAACATTTTAAATATATTTAATGCAGTAATTTCTCATTTCTTTGTGAAAAGTTTTCAGTTGAGTTTAGTTCTTCTTATGCCCATTGATTCTAAAAATAATATATTTGCAAACTTGGCCTGCCTTTTATGCCGCCTTTATACCAAAACTAAAAGTCGGTTCTTAAAGATTTAAAGCTTGAAACAGTAGTTTTTTTTTTTTTTTTTGACTTTAAGTATTGTAGCTTTATATCCTTTAAGAGCAAGAATTTGAGAGAGTGTCACGCCTGTGATTCATGACGTCTCAGATTTTTTCCAAAAAATTACCAAATGTTTATTATCTTATTGAAAGACCAAATCTAGAATGTTTTGCCTAAATTGGAGTTGTTTAGTTTTTATGAATCCCTAAAGATGAAGGTGCGGCATCAAAAATTAAGCAGATTTTCAAGACATGGAAGTTGTTGTGGGCCAAAACTCTTACCAGAAACTGTTTAATTCCAATTTTCTTTTTGTATATGGAATATAAAAGGTTGAAACTTTACAAAATGAATGTTAAATTTCTGGTAAGTTGTTGTCGTAAAGTCAGTGAAGGCCCTCAAAACAAGGCATTTTTGACATTTTTCAGCGTTTTTGAGGTCCAAAAACAGCTTGTACATTTCAGTTGGCACGGCAAAAGTAGTGTCGTTTGAAAGACCAATGTAAGCACTTTAAAGTAATGTATAAATAACAAAGGAAAGTTCAACGTGCTTTTAGTTGCGTAAGGCCGAAAGATGAAAAATGTCATATTTTACCGATATTGAAACGGTCATAACTTTCTCTGCCAACAACATATTGAAATATTTTTTTTTTGCCTATGTCATGCTCTTTGTCTTAACGGAACAGTTGAATCCATTGAGGCGAAATGCGAAATTTTTTTTTTTTACAAAAAATGTATTTTTTTCTGTGCATTTTTTCTAAAAAAAATTTCACATTTCGCCTCAAAGGACTCAACTGTTCTGTTAAGACAAAGAATAAAGTATGACATTGGCAAAAAAAAAATGTTTCAATATATTGCTGTCAGAGGAAGTTATGACCGTTTGAATATCGGTAAAATATGACATTTTTCATATTTCGGCCTTACGCAACTAAACGCACGTAAAACTGTCCACGGTTATTTATACATTATTTTAAAGTGCTTACACTGGTCTTTCAAACGACACTACTTTTGCCGTGCCAACTGAAATGTACATGCTGTTTTTAGAGCTCAAAAACGCTAAAAAACGTCAAAAATGCCTTGTTTTAAGGGCCGTCACTGACCTTACGGCCACAATTTACCACAAATTTAACATTCATTTTGTAAAGTTTCAACCTTCTATATTCCATATACAAAAAGAAAATGTAGTTAAACAGTTCCTGGTAAGAGTTTTGGCTCACAGCAACTTCCATGTCTTGAAAATCCACTTAATTTTTGATGCCGCACCTTCACCTTTAGGGGTCCATAAAAACTAAATAACTCAACTTTAGAGCAAAACATTCTGGATTTGGTCTTTCAATAAGATAATAAACATTTCGTAATTTTTGGGAGAAAATCTGAGAGGTCATGAATCACCTCATAATGCTAGGTTTCTGAGATTCTTGTTCTTAATATTTTCATGAAACAACAAACTAAACTGAATTGAATTATTCTGCTACATTTTTAAACTTTAACACGAAACACATAGTCACAGAACACTTCATTTCAAAATAATAATAATAATAATATACATATATATATGTATATATATACGTATAATTTGTAGTTCTTTATACTGAAAAAAAAACATTTCATATGTATGATAAAAAAGGCTGTATTTGATCGTTTGATCATATTTAAAGAACCTTTTTCATTATTCATTTAGTTTCTGCAATTTGCCTCCGTTTGTTCAACATCTCAAATTACCTTTCTGCACAGAAACATCTAAACGCTCCGCAAGCTCATGAAATTCAACGTTGTTCCATGTTGTTGGAAATGCTAATATTCGTTGCTTCTCCAGGAGCTTGTGTAACTACCTTCAAAGCATGAATAAAATATGCTTACTTCTACTGGTATCTGTATAAACTAAAGGCAATAAAACGAGATGTTCTTTAAACAAAATTATGAATAATGTATGAACTTTGAGTTATTCCCTTTCATCAATTTTCAGTTTCTTTTATGTAATTTATAGCACACACAATTACATGTATATGTATTATGTGACGTTCAACATGTATTTAAATGTAATGCATTTTTTAAGATGAAATGTGTATCATTTTGACACTAAGTATTTCAAGACATGGACGGAGTTTCATAATCAGCAGGTAATCTTTAAAAGTTGTGCAATGTATGAAGCAAATATCATCATTGAAATCTCAGAGCTCTTAGTCACGGAAACAATACAAAATTATATACATTTCATTTTAATTGATCTTTGTTAGTTATTTTCACAAAATATTTAGACTTTTCATGCAAAATATTTCTTTTACCTTTTACCCTTTTATTCAAATATCAAAACAAATGTTGAAATTCAGGCGAAAAATAACTGAATAATAAGTAGATATTTTATATGTTTTTCCTAGAATTAGAAAATAAATGTTTCAGACAAATTCAATCAAAAAATTCTGGCTTTTGTGAAGCGTTACGTATGTTAAAAAGATATCTCGCCAAAACATTTATCACTATTCACTTACGCCAAAAAATTTAGGTTAAGAAGTTACCCAAATTCATGTGCGTGAAACTGAAATGTATAAATAAATAATTGTATAAAATATTTGAAAAATAACTTTTTTGTTTTCTCATTATGCTGTTCGAAAGTGAATTTGTGATGCAGAGATTTGTAGGTCTTAAACTTTTTTCAAAAATCAGCAAAATGGGTTTTTTTTTTCTTTTTTTTTTATCTAACAGCAGCGAGAAAAACAAAATTAAGCTCATCTTGTAATCCATTCCCGTTAGAGTTGCCGGCAAAACCAATTTAACAGTTCTTTTAAAAAAATAAGAGTGTTTTGCGGCGATTTTGCTTTAAAAAAGTACAAAAGAACTCCTTATATGAAATTAGAAAGCCCGGGAGAGTACGACAGTTGTTAATTCATTGCAATTCTGTCTTAAGGACAATAAAAACTACCAAAAAAATTGTGGGGACCATCCATTAAAAACGATGTCCCATTGAAAGAAACATTTTTCCCCTACACTCATGATTCGCAAGCAAAGTTTTAGTTGGATTTTACGACAAATCTAAGCTTTTAATTTTTAATTGCAGTATAAAGTTGATAAAAATAAGTAATAGCAGAAAACAAGAAACGCGAGTCAACTAAAAAGCTATGTAGTCATAAAAAGGCAAAATATACCTATACCCTAAAACCCCAAACTTTCTTATGTATTGATAATAGCATCAGCTACAAATAAATATAGGAAGGATCAAAATATAATTATCTTGATTTTTTTTGACAACTCGCAAGAAAATTAATCAAAAGCATAACATAAGAGTTTGTATAAAAACCTTAAAAGCTTAAAAATTCTAAAGTGGAAATTATTTTTCTTTTTTTCAGGGGAGGAGAATATGTGCCAAATTTCTAAAGAAGTTTGAGGTTAATCGTGGTTTACAAGTAAAGAAGTATATGCAATAAACCCCAACTCGGTTATTTCCATCCAAGAAAAGAGTTTAACTCCTTTTTTGAATTATTTGCAGTGAAATGTTTGTGGTATATTTTTTAAAAACCTGGCTCTACTACATAAAGTTCTCTTTTTCTGAAATTGTTCGTGAAATTACAAAAAAGAAATCTTACGTAAGCCTTTATTTAGTACGACATCTATGATCACTTTTATAGCACATATTGTTGCGTGTATTACTTTAGTTTTAATCACGTCAATCGGACAAACTATATAGTCTATGAAATCCTGTATATAAATGGACGTACACAATGTGTCTCATGTGCGTATGTATAGCTTGTGATATGTGTGTAATTTTCCATGACAGATATTTTTTATAAAAAAGTATAACAAATCAATTATAACGATTTTAAGTGACAGTTACTGCTAGACTTCGGAAGACAAAATATCTAATGTTTTTGTTTCATTGCATGATTTCAACCTACTTATAAAAAACTGACATTCAAACAAGAAGGTTTCTTTCATTCTTTTAGATGAAGATCATTATTAGCGCATTTCTGAAACAGTTTTACTCCGTTACTACTTTAAAATAATGGCGTTGTCTCCATGGAAACCGTACCAAGGAAAACTGCTCTATTCTTTTTTCTATGAACTGCTGTTGAGGCATTTCATTTATTTCACGCTTATCGAATTAAGTTTACGCTTTTATTTATAGCCTCATAGCTCAGTTATTTCTAAACGTTTTATAACAAATGTAGGCGAACATAAATAAAGCACAAATTTCTTTTTGAAAAAAGGTGTGCAAAAGCAACGTTGTTTTTTCAGTTGAATTATAATTTACACATAAAGCAATTTTAATTGTTTTCATTTAAACATTGTTGCAAAAGCTAAGTGGGAAAAAAGTCCATTGCGCCGTAACTATGACAACCGTGAGGGGGAAAAGCGGAGTGCGGGAAACTAACTTGTCCCAGACACGCTAGCTCTCGTTACACATAGCATAGTAGACTTTAGTGTTTCTTAGACAGGTCAAACATGAAACTAGGCGCGTCCTGTCAAAACATGAACTGCAGTTATGAAGAAATATAAAAGTGCGTTCAATGTTTTCTCTTCATTCGTAATGTATATTTGGGTCATTCCGACGAAAATGGTACAAATCATGTCCGAGACTTTAGAATTTTTTAAAATCAATTTTAATAACTACCACCCATTAAGTGTATTTTTTATTGGTTCTCCATTTAATTTTGTGCCATCAAGTATCAATCGATTAGGTATAATCCATTTAGAAATGACACAAAAAAATTATCTTTGTCAGAAGAAGGAGAAAATGACGTGTCCCGCTTCAAATTGCTAGAATTTTAAATGTGATTTAAAATTAAACTGAAATGTAACAACAAAATTAATGACACTGCACTGCACAAGAGATGCTTCTGACACCATTTCTGCAGATTATTACGCAAATGAAAAAAAAATTCCCCAAAAAACACTATTATTTATCCATGTCCCTAGATTTTCTATGTTTCGAATTGTCCACTCTGTTATATGCCTTTTGGAAATAAGATAAGCAATTGCATTCAATCTGATATATTTTTTAAAAAATATAGGTAGTATATCTGCCGTGAGTAGCTTGCTACATTGAATTATGTAGTCAACAACCAGGGTGAGCCTAATTCTCTTCTTATGATAGTTTATTTGAACTGTTGGATGTCCACTCTGTTAGAGCCGATTTCATGATGAAAAAAATAGATTTTTTTCTTGAAATTGAAGACAGACTTACAGTTTTAGGCTGTTTATTCCGCTTTATGCTTGTTCTATTTCTAACTTTTCTTTGTGATTATACAGATATTTTTAAAGGCTTATTTGTCCACTCTGTTAACCAAAGTGATCAACATATTTAAAATCCTTTCATAAATGAGTCATGTACTAGTTATTTACACTTCATTACACACAAATAAATGGGAACTCAACGGAAAAAAATATGATTAGTTAGTGGAAATTATTTAAATTGATAATCTGAAGTAAAGAGTTTCAGACATGATTTGTACCATTTTCGTCGGAATGACCCATTTACACCTTCCAACCTTCTAATAAAAGACGATGTTTATGTGTGTCGTGCGAGTCCGTGGTTAATGGCAAGGTGTGAAAGTATGAAATTTGGCAATGAAATTTTTGCCGACGTTGTTATCTCGGAGCCCGAGTATTCATTTTTTTTTCGTTATTTAGTATTTTATGTGGTTTTTAGATCTTATATTTAACAGACTCTAAAATAATCATTGTTGCAAATAGCGAAAATATATTTTAGCGTTCTTCTAATTTTCTAAAATTCGTAACAGTATTAAATTTGCAAAGGATTCAGCTTAAACTAAAAATAATATGCAGTGTTGTTTTGTTGTAAATCATGCTGTAACCAGTTTCGTCATGTAAAGACAAATCTGATATTCTTATAATGCCGAAACTGATTCGAAATGGCAACGAGGACTTAAATAATTCAACGAGTCATTCATTCTTTCGAATATTTTAACCTATTACGGTACGTGCATAAAAGTGTACTTAAAAATACATTGTTAAAATATTTCAAACAAGATTTTTATTCAATAGGATCTGCATTTATGGGTAAAAAATGCATTTTTACATGTTTTCGCATTTACTTTCTAAGTAAAATTTCAGGTGAAGAACATAAAAGATTTTTAATTAGACGACGGACTCAGAATATATCATTGCAGAGAGCTCATATTAAGTAAATAACATAAAAACAATTATGATATTATGCAATTAAGAATCAATAACTGAAAGCGTAAAACTCGTAACAAAAAAGAGTAAATATTAATGAAGATATATCTCAACAATAGATGTCCTCTCTTCAACCCATAAAAACTTCACGGCCGTCTTTTCATTCATTTCAAATTAGATGCTTTGAAAATAATACCATATTATATCAAAAAATCTTCCATTTCGTAGGCACACCCATATGGGACTAACTCCCAGAAGTACCAGAAACTCCTCTTAAACAGCTCAAAAGTTTCCCAGCTGGCTTTCGCCCAAATATTCCGCCAAGGAAGGAAATTTATACCGCAGATTAACATTGCTTTCAACTAGAGCTTGTACGGAGTTTCAGTGACGAGCGTGATTACATCGTTCCAAGTTCCATCGGAGTTACGAAGATAATTATGCATTTCCAAAAGTTTCCGAAATGATTTTATGTTCTATCAGCAAGTATTGATTCGAAGTGAAGAAAAACGCAATTTAAATAGCAATGATTGATGAAGCCGGGATGTGATTTCTTTCGCGGGATGTACAGAAAGGGAACTGTGCTTGTTTTTGTTATTATTCGTGTGGACAATCCATATTCTGTAAATGGTTACGGTTACGATTGATTAGCTTAATGGAAGGAATGATAAAGCACTTTCGGGACCAATTGCAATCTATTTTTCAAACTTAGAACCAGTGCGGGCGCATTATTTTTCAGTTCTGTGATCCACTCTTTAAATGATTTCTATTTTTAATGATTAGATATCAAAAATGTAATTAATATATTTAAAAGGCAATTATTTGTCGTATTCATAATGAGAGTAGAGCAAGTCTTTCAAACACAGTAAGGAGCGAATGAAGGTTTCGTTAAAAGATGTAGAAGAAAGAAAAAAATAAAGAATTTAGACTTTGAGAGCATGATTTGTTTTTAAATATAAGGTATAAATTGTCAAACTATTTTGTAAAACTTTGTTATTCAACTTTCAAACGTGATATTTTCGGGTACTGAAAATATTGAAGTATACCATTTTGTCCCTGTGCTCCTGATTGCTTTTTTCAGATGCATAGTTCTATCCTTTCCTATTTTTACTTTACGGCAGTTGATGCATCGTGCATGCCAAACATAAATTTATCACCATTTTTTTTTTATTTCAGTGGGAAACATTTATGATCTAGATGACAAGCTATGTTTTGTCTGGAATTTCATCATGTCTAACACCTTGCTAACAAGCGACAAGAAGCTTCGAAATCAAAAATAGAAATTCAAATATAATTCAACACGTTACTCTTAAAAATGAACCAGAGAACATTTTTATTTAAACAAAAACTTGCCTTTGATTGACAGATTTGGAAATGCATCGTCGCAGTGGCACCATTTATTCAGCACTATAATCTGAAATTAACCACAACAAATTTTCGTAACTAATTTTTAAAACGTGTTCAATTAAATGGTTGTTTACTGGTCAAATTTAAAATAAAATCCCGTGTGCCTAAGGTCAATCTGTTGCATTGCTATCTTTAACAAGAAGTTCTGTCAAGAACTAAACGAGACTACCTGGAATGCTGGTGGAATTTTTCATACAAAAGTATTGAACCGCAGGGGGAAAAAAAAGAAAAGAAGATAAGACAGGAATAAGACTAGAAAGATGAGAAAAAAAGACTGCAAGACAGAAAAAATTGTTCGTTAAAACCGGGTCTTGCTCGTTAAAACGAATTCTGTTCCATAGACTTAACATTGATCCAACAAAATATTCTCGTTTCCCTCGTTGTTGATTTATAATAATGTAAGAGCAGATTTGTAGTAGTAAAAGTTGAGATTCCCAAAAGACGAATTTTTACCAATTGGCTGATTGTTAACAACCAACCAATTTCATGTTTAACTAGCTGTGTGGCCGAGATTTGCACGGTTTACCTTGAAAATACATTTTATGTCAAGTAAATAAAAAAGTTTTTTTTTTTTTTTTAACAACTTTGAAATTCAACACCTCAAGGGGGAGGGGGGCGGCCAGTTTCAAAAGCCCAGGGCGGCCTCACGTCAAATACGCATCTGATAAATTCTCACAAGATTCAGTTGAATATATATTTGTTGAACTTGTTAAAATATAATAGGATTTTTTTCGGCAAAAATAAGTAAAAAAAGACTATTCTCGTAGAAATTGCAGATTCAAAACTAAATATTTATAAAAGAAACTTTGCTTCTGTGCATTAAAGTTTAAATTCACTAATTTTCTGTATCGCAGCATTTATTTATTAAATTTAATAAATTTTAACTTAGTCAATTTTCATGTGACCTTTATTATGGTAAAAATTCAGTTGACTTTAAACTGAACTTGTTATCTTTTAATGAGATTTTATTACACAAAAATACAACTTTTAGTGAAATTTGTTCGTCAAACAATTTTTCTTTAGCAGGCCGAGTACTCAGTGATCAATTTAAATCATTGTTTGGATCCGTATGACATGTTCGTAGTTATAAAAAACTGTTATGATGTTTTTGAATTGTAACAGAAGTTTAAATGTGTTTAGGAGTGATTTAAGGAATCTTGCAATTTTTATCGAGATTGCATGGAATGATCGGTTATTATCCTGTACGTAATAACTAAATTTGAAACTACAGCATTATAAAACATCAAGTGTTTGTTCTCCCTAAAAAGATACTATTTTGCATAAAAGGTTAAAATCACTCTATATTTTATAGCATTTCCATTTATTACATTTAATAAATTTTATACTAAAGCAACTAAAACTAAAAATAGTTGAAATACCTTGTTTTGTTCCTATTCTCAATATTGTCTTTCAAAAAGTTACCTTTTAATTAAAATTGAATAAATTCAATCATGTAAGACTACCTTTGTTTCCGGATCAAACTGACAATTTGTTATGAAGTACTTATTTTTGCTATGTCGTACAATGGCAAAAACTGAAGCTTAATAGCATTTTTTTTTCTTATCTTGTCAAATTTTCAGTTCTGTTGACGAGATTAGCGAAAATAAGAGCTTATACAACAATCAAATCAGAAAATGTTTGAAATAAAGTATTATAAGATTTTTATATTCTTTGGGAAACATTTTGTTTTGATATGTCTAACTAATGTGTCATGACGAATTAAAACCTAAAAAAAAGTTTAAAACATGCAAGCATTGGGGTAAAAAATTAAGAAGTTACTATAAACTAACGTTGAAATTCTCCTTAATAAACCATTATTATTATTATAAACCTATAAGAGGCACAAATCCTTTTAAATGTGCACTGAAATCAAAAATCAGAGGCACAGACGTTTTCAAATATAAGGCACTGAAATCTAAAATCAGAGGCACAAACGTCCTCAAATATAAGGCACTGAAATCTAAAATCAAAGGCACAGTATGTGCCTTTTAATTTCAGAGGCACAAACGGTGCCTTTCATTTTAAATGTGCCGCTTAATTTTAAGAGGCACAAAAATTCAAAATGTGCCTCTTATTTCAGAGGCACAGTTTTAAGAGTGTACTTTCCCGTACATCGACATCGGCATTCTTGCATCTGATCATTATTCTCTTGATTATCTGAGACTGAAAATTATGTCAAACCATACATTTTTAGCACTTAGAGCTGATTTCGAAAAGCAAAATATGCCCCTCTCATCAGATGAAATAGACACGTAAAAAGTAATTAACGAATAAATAAAGTTTTGTCACACCTTTTAAAGACTGTAACTGTTACAGTTCCTCCATAGAAAAAATCCTCCATCGTTTTCAAAAAAAAAAAAATAATAATAATAATAATAATAATTAAAAAAAATAAATAAATAAAAGTACAAAGATCATCAAAACACATTTTATCAAAGAAAGAAAAAAAAAAGAAAAAAAAATCGTCCGTTAATAAAATGTCCGGAATTTCACTTTTAATCCGTTGCCAGTTGTTAAATATAAATAAAGAATAAAATGTTCTCGTGAATGAAAAATTTTTGTTACAAAAAAATCGTCTGCAAAAAAATAATAATAAATAATAATAATAAATAAAATAAAACAAATGAATAAATAAACAAAAAATCGTCTGCACGTTCAGTCATTTTTTTTCTGAGTCTGCATTTCCGCCATGTTCGCGGAGTCGGAGTCGGAATCAGAGTCCTCACAGAAGATTACTTAGAAAAGTACTTTACAAACATTATTTATCAAAACCATTTTCTTACAAAGTTAGTTTGAAGGAAATCCGACTTTAAGTTCAGGATCAACATTCAACTTAAATTCCCCGTAGACGCTAATGTAAATTTTTTTTGTGAACGGTTCACTATTGAACGAAAAATGGTTTGAATCAAAAAGCAAAATGTGGGAATGTATGGGAAAGTCTCTCCGAGATCTTTCAAACAAAAAAAAGTTTACTCCATTCTGACGGTTCACTCAAAAGTTATTAGGTGGGGAAAGGTTGCTTAAAAGGTTCAATGTTGAACGAAAAATTGTTCAAATCGGAAAATAAAATATGGGAATGAACTGTACTCGCCGAGATCTTTCGAACAAAAAAAAAGTTTATTCAATTCGGACGGTTCACTCAAAAGTTATTAGGTGGGGAAAGGTTGCCTGAACGGTTCAATGTTGAACCAAAAATGTTCAAATTGAAAATTTAAATACGGTAATAAAGTATCCTTGCCGAGATGCTTCGAACAAAAAAAAGTTTGTTTAAATCGGACTGTTCATTCAAAAGTTATTGGGGGTGACAGCTTGTTTGAACGGTTCAATGTTGAACGAAACATTGTTCAAATCGAAAAATCAGATATGGGAATGAGCTGTACTCGCCGAGATCTTTCCAACAAAAAAAAGTTTGTCCAAATCGGAATGTTCATTCAAAAGTTATTAGGGGGGGGGACAGACAGACCGACCGACAGACCGACCGACCGACAGACTGACCGACCGACCGACCGACGCACAAATTCCCCATCTTTCAAATTTTTAACCCTACTTTCAAATTTTTAATTTTTCGATATTCATTTTACCGTTTTATTTTTTTAACTTGGCGATATTTTTCGGACTTGGCGATATTTTTTTTAACTTGGCGATATTTTTTTTAACTTGGGGATATTTTTTGGACTTGGCGATATTTTTAGATGCATTAAGCTACTTTTAATACTTTTTTCGTCTTTCTTTTATTTTTAACGGGAAAGTAGGCTAAAAATAGTAATAATATTTTTTTAAGCAGAAGCGGATATAAAACGAGAGAACTTGTAATAAAAAAGAAGTATTTCTCATACATTCCGTTTGTTATAGAAATAGTTACTGAGCAGAATTGTGCCAGATTGTAACAGTTTTCATTAATAACAATCGTGTTTTTCTTCACTTTTTAACAGCAAACAATTTACGTTTTAGTTATTTTAAAGTGTTAGTTTTAAATAATAATAAGAAAAAAAATATTTCTCAGTTTTATTAACAAGTGCAATGTAACAAAAAGTATTTTTTTTTAATTTGAAATGGAGATTTAATTAACAGCAAAAATTGAGTTCTTCGTCTTTAAGAATCCGATTACATCCAAAAAACTTGGTATTTTTATGATGTTTTTTTTCTTGAATGACTAATGTATGATGAATAAGTATTCTCAGCACGTTTTAATTTTCACTTTGAAGGCAATTAAAACAAAGTATTAGATTTTCTTTTCTCCCAAAACCTTAAAAAAAGCTGAAACTCAAATCTTGGAACCTTACACAACTGCTCGTAATGTCTTTTGTCGCGTACCATAACTGCTTACGTAATTTTTATGAGCAGTAAATTAGCCGAAAAAACAAACATTCTTATGACTTTATTCTTTCTCTATTTACACTAAAGTGGAGAAAGGGGGACGACTGCGTTAGAATGTTGACGATCCACCCCACAACATAATTTAGATCGCAGAGTAGCCGTTGAATAAGAGTAAAAGTTTGCAGCATAATATTTCTAATAAACGTTCTAATGAGGCCCCAGGGAAAATGGTGCTAAACTCCGAGCAGTTTAAAGTCTTAAGTTTCTTTCTTCAATACTTCTATTTGCTTTGAAGTATACTTTTTTCTGTGTTGGTTCATAGCAATAAGTGTTTTTTTTTTCTTCATGTTACAAAAGAAATATTTATTTGAGCTGGGAAAGTATGTTATTTAAGTCACATTTTTCTGGCGATTTATACAAAGTTATTACAAGAAAACAATGCAAAATACTTCTTTACTTTTTACGAAGCGTTTAAAATTTAAAGTAAGAATCAGCAAGAAATGTATGTATGTTCTAAATTTAAATTCATTATTAATGAGAAAGCGAAAATCTGATTTTTTTTTAAGAAACACTGATTTTTTCTGAAGCTTACACAATTGTAAAATGCGAACATCAATGTCATATGAACATGATCTATGTCCTAAGTGGAGAAAAGTATTTGTATTTCAGATAATTACTATTATTTTGCTTTTACGTAAGTTTCTGAGCGTGGATTCAACAATGACCAGTTTTTAGAATTAAAAATACAACATTACTTAGTAGGAATCAATGTCGAAATACCAAAAAATATTACAATTAGCAAACTGATACTTAAAAAAATTGTAAAGTTTCCAGATATGATTTTTTGTTTTTGTTTCAAGAGGTAGCGAAAAAACTACTAAGAAAATACGAATGAGGTCTCACGTTTCTATTTGAAGCATAGTAACTTTATTTGACAACACCATTCGACTTCTTTTTTTTTTTCAATCAGTTGACATAGTGGCTTCTATAACTGGCTGAAAAGGAAATGTTCGCCTCAAACGAAACGTCCGTGTATCAAAATGTTAACAGTAATACAATCTAGCCTGATTGATTGATAAAAAAGGGAATTAAATGAACGAAAAAACTGTTAATGGTGCAAAAAATGTTTTTAAATATTACTAGCTGGATTACGTATTTTCTCACAAAACTTTATTTGACAATTATCATTTCATGTAATTTTAAAAACGATTAAAATTTGAAGCAAAATATTTTCAGCTCTAAAACTACTTTTTCATTAGTTTTATTATATTTACTTTATCATTTCTGGATGGACAAAGCTTTTTAATTGCTGGCAAAAAAGCAAAAATAACGTATCTTTATAATAATCATCCATCTTGTTTGCTAAGAGAAAAAATAAAATTGATCGTCAGAAAAAATACATTGCTAATTTTTTAAATATGGAGCGTTTTTCTTTTTTGTTTATTTTTTAACAAAGTTGTTTGTACTTTATTTGATTATTTTACTTATTCCTTTAATCTTCCAACTAAAAATTTTTATTTTACAGACTATTTCTGTTGGAATTTATTTTAATAGTTTATTTCATTATTGTTCAGTTACATAATTGATAAACATCGTAAAAGTTTTAACTTTCGATGTAAAATAAAATAGTAGTTGGAATTTCTTAAGTATAATGCCTATTATTTTGAGCAATTAAAATTGACATCGTTATTTATTGCTTATTTTTCTTCCCAAACAAATCACATTTTGTTTTAAAGAATTGTTTTAACTATTAAAAACTAAATTTGAAAATTAAAAGGGGAGAAATTGGGAGACAATTAAATCAAGGTGTGCACACAGGAAAGTAGATCCGTTAATTACTGGAAGATTTAACGGATTGCAACAGGATTTGGATCATATTACTAAATGGGCAGACAAGTGGGGTATGGCAGTTAATGTTGGGAAATGTCAAGTGCTGCATTTCGGTCATGGAAATAAGCATACAAGCTATTATTTACAGGGTTCAGTCATTAGTAGGGCAGATAATGTTATGGATCTAGGTGTCTTAATAAATCAGGATTTCAAGTCCAGTCAACAGTGCAGCATAGCTAGTTACAAAGCCAATAGGATGCTTGGGTTTATTAATAGATCTATTTCAAACAAATCTAAGAAGGTTCTTCTGCCTCTATATAGAAGTTTGGTAAGACCTCATTTGGAGTATGCTGTTCAGTTTTGGTCTCCTTATCTGAAGAAAGACATTAATTTATTGGAAAGGGTACAAAGAAGGGCTACAAGGTTAGTAAATGGATTTTCTAATTTAGACTATGATTCCAGACTTAGAATGCTTAATATGTATAGTCTTGAGCAACGGAGAACCAGAGGGGACATGATTCAGTTATTTAAATTTATTAAAATGAATGATGTTGCAGGGTTGGATTTTTGCAAGGAAAGCAGGACAAGGGGTCATTGTTTTAAGCTGTTTAAGGCTACAGTGGACTTTGAAAACGGCGAAAATCCTTCAAAATATGGGTTTTCTGTTTTTGTTCTATTTTTATGCTCTGAAAATAGCTTTATTCAGTACAAAAGGAATTTTCTCGATTCGATCTTTTTTTCTTGAGTTATGGCTGAAATTGCTCTTTAAAACTAAAAATGAGTTTTTCTCGGAACAAATACTTTACTGCTTATTAAAATTTCGAAATGTTCCATGCGTCAAAATAATTTACGTATGATGATAAAACTTTTTTTCTGTGTATCCCAATGCATCATCTGTAAACTGTTGGAAACAGATTTTTAGCAACTTGGACCAAAGCCATGTTGTAACTGATATAAACTTGAAATTAACCCGTTTCCGTAACTTTTTTCAAAAATTGTGATGAAAACACTAATTTTTGTCGTTATTTTGATGTCGGACAAAAAAAGTGAAAATTTTTTTCCTACAATCTGTTCAATATCAAAGGTAGATGTGGAAAAAAAATATTTTTAGAATATTCGTTTAATATTTTGACGCATGGAGCGTATTAAGCTTAGTTAATTTTTATTAATAAATTTCTCTAAAATTGCTGCATTTCTCTAAACATGTGAAAATATTTATTTATTTTTTATTTTTATTCACATACCATCTAAATAAGAACATTTTAGGAAAGTAACATCAATGTAACTATGTTTAGAAAAAAAAAATCCATAAAAAGTCCACTGTAGTCTTAAACCTCAGGCGAACCTGGAAATTCGAAAAAATTACTATTTTAGCAGGGTAGTGGGAACTTGGAACAGCTTACCGGAAGAGGCGGTAAAGAGCAATGGAGTAGATGGCTTTAAGAGGGCCATTGATCTTCATTGGGGTCTTTAATTTGACTAGGACCAGCCAAGTTGGGCCCTGAGCCTGCTGCTGGTCGCCACATTTGTATTTGTATTTGTATATTTGTTTTCATTGGTGCTGGAGTACTTAGTCAAGTGATACCATTCGATTAGTTTTAATAATCTCTATCTATTATATGATTTCTTATTTTAAAAAAAAAACCTTCTTATTTTTTAACATAAAATAATAAGTTTTATGATTAAACCTTTTTCCAGGCAAATCAACAAACTTTCATAACTTTTATGTGCACTGTAAAAAATGAACGCTGTTTTTACATGATAATACAGTATTTAATACAGTATATTTTACAGTGATAAACTGTAAAATTGCCAATTTTACTGTAGAAAACTGCAAAATTACTAGTTTACAGTAATAAACTGTAAAATTGCTAATTTTACTGTCTATCATTGTGCATTTTGCAGTTTTAAACTGAAACCTCTGCTGCTAGTATTTCACTGCTGTTTTTACAGTATAATACAGCTAACTTTATGGTTATAAACTGTAGCTTTGTTAATATTACAGCACTAAACTGTAGTTTTGCAGTAATAAACTAAAATAGCTAGTTTCACAGTTCATTACTGCGCTTTTGCAGTTTTAAAATAAAACCTCTGCTTTCAGTACTATACTGTAAAAACAACAAATTTTTTGCAGTGTGTAACAGTATGCTTTATTGAGTAATATTGCATAACACAAAAATAAAATGCTACTAGGCACAAAGATAAAAAAGACAAGCGATTACCAGCTATGTGTAAATTCCTTACAAGAAAACGGAACATTAATTATAAGAATAGTTCCTTAAAAATTGAATTATCATTATTTTCTTTGTACGTAAAAGAAATAACAGCATTGCCATTTACAGGTTCTTAATTATTTTTATTAATTTTGTTTTTGTGATGAAAAAAAACAAATTTTTACAATGATAACATGTACAAATTAATTGAGCTCGAATTAAAGGAGCATGAAGTAAAGAACAAAAATAAAAACATAAAAGTTATGAAAAAAAAGAAGGAAAAATATTTTTGAGGAATAAGTCATTTATCTTTTTTTTTTCTTCGTGTCTAAAAACAAATGAAAAAAAAGAGTAATAGACAAGCTGTCTAAATAATCAAAATGAAAAATTTATTATTAGCAATTTCTTTTCCGTACAGACCCCCCCCCCCCCCCACACGCCCCCCACCCCGTCCCAAAGCAAAAAACTAATAATGAAATGTAACAAAAAGCATACTTAAAAATATATATTTTAAATTATTTCACTAAAGAATAATCCTTTTAAATAATTAAACGAAAGTATATGACTCGGCATGTATTTGTTAGAACTTTAATTCAATGTTCAGCTATTTTTTTCCTTTGTTAAAATACAAGAATATGTGAAATAATATTTTATGGAAAATTAAACCTTAAATGATAACTTTTTATTAGTAGTGAAAACGAAAATGTATGTGTGAGTGAGCAATATAGGAACTTACTTACCACATTTTTCAGTATTTAAAAATATTGTTATTTTTTTCCGAAGAATGCAATAAGTCAGTAATATGAAGAAAACAATATTTTTCCAAATTATTTTTATTCTAACTTTATAGGAATATAAATTTGAATTCTAATATGTTCTGTTATAATAGGCAGATAGTGTTAACGAATAAAATTACCATTTGACAATTAAAAATATTTTATAAAATATACGTTAGATCGTTCTCATACTCCTCAGAAAAAAACATTGAAATACATTTCGGTTTAACAGTGTTTTACTTTATTAACAAACAGTTAGTATATGATGCATCTTCCCAACACCTCCACAAACAGATGCATTTTTCTTTAAAAACGTGAATTAAAGCTCCTGTGTCATAAATCGTCAGAGTATGAGAACTTCAGAGAAAACCTCATTTTTAATACGGAAATTTTAAACATCTCATCAGCGCACTACCTGGTCTGAAAGATAGGGGAACGCTCCGCATAATTTAAATCTCATTAGCGAGTCTTATCTCTAATAGTGTACCAAAATTTGGTTGTTGGAAGCAATTTTGAGCTTTTGCTATTATCATTTTGGTAAGACATTAAGGTACTGCGAGAAGTGTTCCGATGACAATAAATACAGTTCTTTGGGCATGTTTTCATTCTCAATGACACTTAAAACTGTTTCTGACAATCTGAAAAACTAATAAAATATTGTTTTAAGCTATAAGTATAAAATAGCTACACTGCAAAAAAGAAATTTTTGTTTTTAAAGTATAATACTGGCAGTCGAGGTTCCAATTTGAAACAGTAAAATGCACAGTAATAAACTGTAAAACTAGCAATTTTATAGTTTCTTACTGTAAACTAGCGAATTTGCAGTTTATTGCCGTAAAATGTAGCTCTATGATGCTTTCAAAACAATAGTATAATACTGGAAGCAGCGGTTCCAGTTTAAAACTGTAAAATGCACGGTAAAAAACTAAAAATAACCATTTTGCAGTTTATTACAATTTTACAGCTTAGGGTACTGTGAAAGTGGTAATTTTACAGTTCCTTTTCTGTAAAAGTAGCAATTTTCACTGTTTATTACCATAAAATTAGCTGTATTATACCGTAAAAACAACATTCATTTTCTGCAGTGTTCCTGCTTCAACTCGTGTGTCATAGCTAGAGATGTATTTTAGTGTTGACATTCAAAACAATGCTTTTGAAGAACAACAGTCAAATAATGTAACTGTAGAGTTATAATATATAGCACTCGGGTTTCCGAGCACGAGTAGATGCATCTACCTGCTTTAAAGTGGAAGAGCACCATTAAGGTGAAAGTCCGATTTATATCTCAACACACATGCCATGAGACCCGGTCTATACGGCAGGTAGCCATTCACAACACACACAAACATTCACACAGAAAAAGGACAAGGACAGAAAAGAGAACAAGTACATCCATTCCCGAGCCGGGATTTGAACCCGGGGCCTCCTCCTACCGGTCAGACTTCTTTGACCACTAGAGAAGGTAGCCTGCACAACTAAATAATATTACGTATTTGTGTTTCGAGATTACAAGGCTCAGCGTTCTTACCTAAAAAGCGTTTTGAGCTTCTGATACTAACATGGAAAACCATACAATACTTATGAAACCATACTGTAGTAATTGAAAAACCTGTAGTAATTGAAAATTGCTTGATGAGTGTTTATGACACGTCGACTAACTGCATTTAAAGTATTTTTTTAGCTTAACAGTTTTAAATAAGTGTTTAGGTTCAAGTGTAGGGGAAGGGTGGGCATAGTCGCCACTGCGGGCAAAGTGGCCACTTGAAGTTTTCCTCCCTATATAGTGCTGCAGCCTAACAGCAGTAGACTCAACTTCTCGCCCGGCAGCCGTTGTTGTTGTGTTGTGACGCAAACTCACGGAGATATCGCAAATTGTTCACTTTTTCGACCCTCTGATGTTAGGTAAGTGCATCACATGTTTCGCTTTAGTTTATTGTAGGACTAGCTGAAGTACATTTTACATCAATGGTGCAAAACACCATGTTTCCAGCCTTGAATTCATATGTCTCAACAGTAGATACAACAACGGGTTGTACGTGAAATATTGTTCTTTCGAAAATGGCGCGCTAGAGGGCAAAGTGGGCCACAGCCGTCAGCGACGTCAATTGTTTTTAGCCCGCTTTCCCGTTAAAAATAAAAGAAAGACGGAAAAAGTATTAAAAGTAGCTTAATGCATCTAAAAAATATCGCCAAGTTAAAAAAAATATCGCAAAGTCCAAAAAATATCGCCAAGTTAAAAAAATAAAGAGGTAAAATGAATATCGAAAAATTAAAAATTTGAAAGCAGGGTATTGAGATGGGGAATTTGTGTGTCGGTCTGTCGGTCGGTCGGTCTGTCGGTCTGTCTGTTCCCCCTCCTAATAACTTTTGAATGAACATTCCGATTTGGACGAACTTTGTTTTGTTGGAAAGATCTCGGCGAGTACAGCTCATTCCTATATTCGATTTTTTGATTTGAACAATTTTTGGTTCAACTTTGAGCCGTTCAAACAACCGGTCCCGCGATACTAACTTTTGAATGAACAGTCCGATTTGAACAAACTTTTTTTTGCTCGAAAGAACTTTTCAAGGATACTTCATTCCCGCATCTACATTTTCGATTTGAACAATTTTTCGTTCAACATTGAACCGTTCAAACAAGCTGTCACCCCTAATAACTTTTGAGTGAACAGTCCGATTTAAACAAACTTTTTTTTGTTCGAAAGATATCGGCAAGGATACTTCATTACCGTAGGTAAATTTTCAATGTGAACATGTTTTCGTTCAACATTGAACCGTTCAAGCTACCTTTCTCCGCCTAATAACTTTTAAGTGAACCGTCTGCATTGAATAAACTTTTTTTGTTCGAAAGATCTCGGAGAGACTCATTCCCATACTTCAATTTTCAATTTGAACCATTTTTCGTTCAATGATGAACCATTCAGAAAAATTTTTAACATGAGCGCCTACTGGGAAATTTAAATTGAATGTTGATTCTGAACTTAAAGGCGGATATCCTTCAAACTAACTTTGTAAGAAAACGGTTTTGATAAAAAAATGTATGTTAAGTACTTTTCTGAAAAATCTTCTGTGAGGACTCTGATTCCGACTCCGACTCCGCAAACATGGCGGAAATGCAGGCTCAGAAAAAAAAAGACTGACTTGGCAGACGATTTTTTGTTTATTTATTCATTTTTTTTTTGTTTAATTAATTATTATTATTTTTATTTATTTATTTATTTATTTATTTTTTTGGCAGACGATATTTCTTTTTGATTACAAAAATTGTTCATTCACTAGAGCATTTTATTCTTTATTTATATTTAACAACTGGCAACGGATTAAAAATAAAATTCGAGACATTTTGTTAACGAACGAGGTTTTTTTTCTTTCTTTGATAAAATGTGTTTTGATGTTCTTCGTACTTTTATTTTATTTATTCTTTTTTTTCTTTTGAAAACGATTGTGAAATTTTTCTACGGAAGAACTATAACAGTTACATTCTTTAAAAGGTGCGACAAAATATTGACTCGTTTATTTACTTTTTACGTGTCCATTTCATCTGATGAGAGGGGTATATTTTGCTTTTAGAAATCAGCTTTAAGTGCTATAAAGGTATGTTTGACATAATTTTCAGTTTCAGATATTCAAGAGAATATTGATTAGATGCTAGAATGCCGATGTCGATGTACGGGAAAGTAGGCTCGTTTAGTTCTTGACAGAACTTCTTGTTTCTGTGGTGATTGTTACTCGAATTCTAAGGACAACGAAGGCTGTATTAGATGTTCTTCTCAAATGGGCTCACGAAGCCTGCACAGGAGCCGAAGAGGAGGACGATGAGTTTGTCATTTATGTAAAGACCAGTGATTTCATCACTTCACGTACTTTTAGTGATGCCTATTTTTGTTTAAAACCCTAATACAATGGTTCTGAGTTCTGAAACTAAATGCGTTTCATTTTTTCCATAATATCTAAATCTATTTAGGCAGTGGCCACTTTGCCCTAACTAGTGGGGCAAAGTGGCCACTTTGACAGCTCTTGGTAAAGTAAAAATTTTGTACAAATAAAGTTTAAAAATCTAGTTGTTAATATTTTTTAATCAGGCATAAGTAACCATACTAAATGTTGAAGGGATTTATAAAATGTTTCAATAAAGTTTAGGGGTGGAAAAAAATAGATGTTCCTTAGGGTGGCCGCTATGCCCACCATTCCCTATGTTAATACTCCTGCGCTAAAGCCCAATTTTTAAGGAATTATATTAGTGTCTGCTGGCATTGCGATAAACAAAACTCGATACTCACATCGATGTTCAAGTCACATCTGTAGCCTAGTAGGTTAAAATGTGTGAAAACTTATACATATAAACCCTTAAAAATTATAATACAAGTTATTCTAGAATGAGTGGTATAACAACAACATTCTAAACTTCCTGCATTCAACTATTAATGAATTGAGCCATGGGCCACCTTAGGTAACGATGTTGAAATGTGATATCACACCCGAACAAGGATTAAACTTATATATTCCATGCTTCCCTACCCATTAAATTATCTAATCCTGGGACACCCGGTATATTATCAACTACTCCAATGAAACGAACAAACAATTGTATGAAATAGATTTTACTGCTATTGAGAAGTTTACAATTAAAAAAAAACATTACACCTGATTTAGTTTGATTCGTAAATACCATAAACCAAACGTACCTAATAGTTAGTGAATCATAAATGCACAATTAATTTTTTTAACACACGAAGTTATTTTTAAACTGCTTAGGACATCAAAAAGCCTAAAATATGAACTTTCTCTGCAACTTAAAAAATGAAGTATGTGCAAGAAGAAAGAGGAAAAAAAACTTATCTCAAACATAAAGTGATTTTTGATGGCCTCCGTACAACTGTATATTCTTTTTTTACAGCAAAAGTTCGGAAAAGAAAGTTTGAGCGTTCACAATAGGTTATCGAAGAAATTGGGAGATCATTAGACCTGACCTGTGTTCCCAAACGAAGTAATTATCGTGATAGCGCAGCGGCAATTTTTTTTCTTATTTAAGTACCTAAGTAAACATTATTGAAACCAAAAGAAAAGGGGGAAAAACATTTTCTCACTCATTATCTGCTTTAATAGCCTATTTTTACATTTATTCTTCAATTTAACTTTTATGTGGATGTTATATTTGTGTAATAAAAAAATTTGGCAATCATGATTTTGGTAATAGCAATGATGCGTGAAGATTAATAATGTCAGACCTTCTATTGCTTCTTATACAACATTTGTTAACAGGGCCATTCCACATGACGGAACGGAACATTTGAAGCTGCTTTGTCAGTAGATTTTGTTTCATAAATACAAATAAAACAAGATAGGAATTTTTTTGTTGGTAGCAATAGTTAAGATTTTGCACGAGAATTGCATGGAAAGTCAAAAGTTCATAGTTTTAAAGAAAATGATTCAAGGATAAGCAATATAATACCTGTGAAGAAACGGGACTCATTCGAGTCCCATTCCATCACAGGCATTTTAATAATTCTTTGCCGTTGCTACCAACAAAAAGTTCCTAGCGTATTTTATTTGTACAAACATTTTATTTTATAGAACAAACTCTACTGGCAAAACAGCTCCAAATGTCCCGTTCCGTCACGTGTAATGGCCCAACATGGTTTTACAAACTGAGAAATAACTAATAAAATGTTTTTAATTATTTGCAGCTTGGTCGTTATGGATTGGTTTCCTCTTTCTCCACTCCTAGATATTAGAAAAACTTGAATCGAAATGTGTTAAAACAGAAAGAGTATGTAATTTTACCATTCCGTAAGAATTCATGTAAGCATAAGACTCACAAATTATCTATTTTTAGTATGGAGAACGGTAAAGCACTACAAAATAAAATAAAGAAATTTAAAAAATAGGGGAATTTTTGTATTAAGTTGCTAAACTTCTTGAAACTTTTAAGTTTTTCACCTAAAATACTAAAAAATGTTGCTCCTAATTCAAACACATACATTTTTTATCACTAAAGTCCACTATTTTACGCTTACACTCCATCAGATGCATTACATACAGTTTTGAATTTAAGTTCAATATGTGTTTCTAGTGTAGACAATGCAATTTCGTTTTCTAACGCAGTAACTATCGATTAATAAAGGGAAAAAACCGCGTGTTAAATATTTGCTAATTAATGCGTCTGTTAATTTAATATTACTGATTATATTTAGATCATGACTATGTGATCAAGAGTTAGGAATAATTTACCGAAAATATATGCAAAAACTCATTTTCCTTGGTACAGAATACACAATATTTTAATTGGCTTAAGTTAAAAGAGATAACAACTTTCAGAATCGAAAGTATGTACACTTGAAAAATGTTGCATAGTATCTAATTTACATTATTTTCTTTTATAATGAGGACAAACTATGAACCTGTCATTCATTGCATACGGACACTTTCAATCTTGAAATAAAAGATTTTCCTGGAACTCTTGAACAAATCCTAATTACAATCTTATTTCATCCTTATTAAACATCGTAATATTTTCAGAGATGAATTTGGATTTTTGAAAAGAGTATTTTGTAGGATTAAAATTTGTAGTAATTTAACAGAAACTGATGTTACGATTTGATTGATTTCTGAAGTAAATAATAGTAGCAATGTAGAATAATGTAAGACAACTGTAAACTGATATAAACCGAAAAAAACTGTCATTCTCAACTGTTTATTTATATGTTTCGGGATTTTTGCGTAAATCTATATTTTAATTACTCTTGGACTCAAATTTTACAAGTTTTATCGTGACGTCAGTACTTACGAATGGGACAACCCAGTATCTATTTTTATTAATCATACAATGCCTTTGAGCACGTTTTTTGGTTACGTCTGTACGTGCGCTAGCGAGCATGTACGCAAGGTTGAATTTTCTTGCGTAGAACATGTGAGGAATCTGAGACTAACAATATAAGAATTACGCATACATAGTACCAACTCTATGATTATTTTCTGTTAATATCCAATACGTTTTCATTTTTGAGTCCAAACTGCAAAAAATAAGCTGTTGTTTTTATAGCATAATATGGGCAGCAGAGGTTTTCAGTTCAAAACTTAAAAGCGCAGTAATAACCTGTAAAACTAACTATTTTACAGTTTATCACTGCAAAATCAGCTATAGTACCATAAAATTAGCTGTATTGTACTGTAAAAATACTGTATCATACTGGCAGCAGAGATTCCAGTTTAAAGCTGTAAAGTGCATAGTACTAAACTGTGAAACTAGCAATTTTACAGTTCATTACTGTAAACTAGCAATTTTACTGTTTATTACCATTAACTGGTTACTTTAGTCTACTACTGCAAAATTAGCAATTTTACATTTTATTACTGTAAAAGTACTGTTAAAACAGGGACGTCATTTCAAGTTTTTCCAGGGGGGGGGGACAAAGGGTGCAAACACAATGCAATTTCTTTGGAAAACAGTAAAAACCATGCCCCCTTATATGTTAATACATTGAGTTCTCCAGGGGAGGGCAATTGAATCCCCCTGCCCCCAACCCTCCTTAATAACGGGCCTGCGTTAAAATTAGCTGTATTATACTCTAAGAACTACATCTATTTTTTGCAGTGCATAATTCATGTATGTTACCGCAAAATATGAGATACGTTATTTCATACAATATACCTAGGTATTTCATTTAATTACTAGACAAGTCATAAAGTAGAGAAAAATTTGAAATTCGCAGCTTTTAATAGGTATTTAATAGACTAGCGATTACTTTATCTTTTTTGTGCGTTATTTTCATTCCATTGCTTTTAGAAGTAGATTTTAGATGATGCATTTTTGACTTTTTTTAGCAATAAATAATAATATTATCTGATTTTCCTTATTATTTTTGGACTAACCATTTGCAACAAGGATAACATATTTTTCAAGAGATGGTAGTTATTTATGATTAATTAATTTGTAAAATATCTTTGAAATCATATATTTCTCTTTTGACACTCTGTAACTTGTCATTCCATGGAATAACTTGGTAAGGTATAGAATTTTGTATCATTTACATAAATTTTACTAACTTGCCTAACTATTTCAGGAAATAAATATATGTTAAATAAAGTTAATGAAATTATGCACATTAATGTTAACATACACAATAAAGATCTTATTGACTTTCAAGAAACGTATTGATTGGGGAGTAAGTTAAAGGGATTTTTTAATAAATTTCTAAAATTTTAAATTTCTAATTAGCAATTATATCTGTTGTTTTTCAGTTATAACCAAAAAATAGATTTATTGCCCTCTTAACTTAAACTTCATCTTGATACCAAAATTTATATTTTAATAATATACTTTGAATCAACACTTTTTTTTCGTGCAGTTAATAACTTTTACGTCAGTTACACAAATTTAAAGAAAGAAAAAAAAAAAAAACATATTTTGCACAAAATGTTTTGTTTTGTTTTGTTTTTTTGATAGAAAGGAATCGTAGCTTTTTTTTTTTTTCTAGGGACAACAAAACACGCAATGAACCTTATTACAGCAGTTTGTTCGGAAAGAAAAAGAGTAAACACAGATATATGTCTCCTCACTTATGACAAAACAAAAATAGATAGAAAAGATTGTTGACAGACCACTGGATATATGTTGCGTCTTCTTAACGCTCCGTTTGAACCTCACGGCCTCATACGTTGACATCAATGATGCTTTGTGATGCAGAGCCCTAACTGATCAGAAACATCTGGGGGCAGAGATGCGGAAAATGATCGAAAAAGTAAAATGTTCAGAATTGGTGACATCGAAATTTCATGATTTGTCACGTTCCTAAAGTTGTTATAGAAATGTTACTTCTTCCTAGGATAGGATGTTGTTATTTATTTGATATCTAAGATGAAAAAGTTTGGAGGAATGCTGGAAATTGCCCCCCCCCCCCCTTCCTGCCGGAAATTGAATATATTTTTGTTCTAGGAATATAACTAAATTTTAGTCACTTTCTTATATTAAAATTGGTGACACTAATTTATATTTCAGCATATATTATTTAAACATAATTGATGCTTTTATTAATGAAAAGACATTGTTCTAAAACAAACATTTAAAAAAAGTTGATCAAATTTGAAATTACTTTTTTACTATGATCTTAGAAATTACCAATATATTTTTAATAATCACAAGTCTTTTCTAGGCAATTACACGGTAACAAAATAATCACTTTGTCTCAAAACAACCTAAAACACTATAAATATCTTAAGACCTTGTTTTCTTTTATAAACCTTATGAAAAACATGGTATCTACTTCTATGTATGGCGTTCCTTATACATTGCCTGCAAACTTAGGAGATTTTTTTAAAAAGTGTTTGAATAATATTATTTTCTTAATACCGAACGCATCTCGAAAGAAATACCTGTTACTGAAACAAAAAAAAAAACTTACTAAATATTGCTTTCGCGAACATCTTCACAATTTAATTATATCTTACAGAAGTAGAATCCATATTCATATGTATGCACCAAAACAAGGTTTTAACATATATGGGTTTTTTTAGACTATTTTGAGCAACAACTCATAATGTTCGTTAAAACTGTCCTTGAGTCTATGTTACTAATTCAACACTCAGTTTGAATTAAAACTTAGAAATGTACAATACTAAAGCATCGAAAATTTTCTAATATCTATTCAATAAGCAACTTAAAGAGCTAGTTTATAACCATCCTTGATAATGTAACGCTGTAATATTTGATTTAACATCTATATTTAACTTTATCATTGATAGAGCAAAAACCTTTAGTGCTAAAAAAACAGGATATTGCATTTTTAGGTTTTTTATAATAGGCTTAAAACTGCAATTTTAATGTAAAACTCGAATACATAATTTCTCCTAAAATTGAGATCTTTAAATTAATGAAAATTGCAGCACATTTCAAACAGCGAACCAAAAGCATACATGCTAGGCAACCACTTATTGCTTTGCATATCTATCCATCTCCGTGTTTCCAGTTTTAGAATTTCCTACATCACTCTCGGAGACAGCAGCATTGGGAAATGCTATTGATTGCGTTACGACAAAGAGATAAATCAAAACATGCAAATGCCGGAAATGTATATCCATTGGTATTCAGTCGCATGTTACTATATACGCACAGTGTAATTTTAAACACGCAGCAAGATTTCGTTAATAACTTATTAAATGTCTGAAATAGATTAAAAAAAAAGGGTTTGAGTTGCACAGTGGCGTATATAGGTTTTTATTTCGGAGGGGGCCCATATAATCAAGCTTAGCCCCCCCCCCCCCCCAACTTTCTTTTTTTTTCGCTATTACTGTAAGACAGGTAACAGGTAGAAATTTTCAAACTGAATTAAAATATTGTAATTTTTGGAAAAGATCGAAAATTACGAAGTTTAAATTCCCTCCAAAACTTTTTTCAAAATTGAAATTATTCATGCTATCTTTGATGACGTTGGAGAATCAAGACTCCTCTGGGAAACTTACTGAAACTTCAATTCTAAACACACAATTTCGGGCTATCTTTAGTGACGTCAAAGGAATTGAGAAGGCTCGGGGCATCGCTCCTGAAATATTTTGACACTGAAGCACAACTCAGGATATATTTCTTCATGATAGAGTAACAGAAAAAAAAGATGAGGTTTTTTTTTTTGAACTGAAGTCTTATTTAAGTTAGCTTTGGGAAGTAAAAGTTCAAAGACCCTCACCTGAAAGATTTTCGATACATAGATGCGCAATTTCGCGTTCTCTTTGGAGACGTTTTAAGAGACAAAAAGTGGTTAGGGATCTTCCTCTGAAAATTTTCAAAATTGAAACCTTAAGCCATCTTTACTTTAGACCATCTTTGGTAGTAACGTTAGCAAAGACTCTCTCCCGAAATGTTTCGAAATTAATGTTTTAAAAACATTTTTATTTAGGTTATCTTTAATACCGCCAGGAGAAAAAGCAGGATTCGGGCGCTTTGCCCCGAAATTATGCGGCATAGAAGTTTCAAGAATACAATTTTAAGCTTTATTTTTTGAAACTGAAGGTTCAATATTTTACTTTTAACAGAGGTGCCCATTACCCCCAAGAGCAAAAACATATCATCCAAGAATTCCACGAAGATCCCTCTAAAAACGAGAGCCACACGTGAAAGAAAAAGAAACAAAAACATTTTAGAGCTAAACACTATAGAAAAGTAAGGGGGATATCAACTGCCGTTAACTATTTGAATTTTTAATCTCTAAAATGCAATTTGAGGCAATGTTTGACCAAGGTATTGAAGAAGAAGCGGGAAAAGAACTCTCTTCAGAAAATTTTTGGATATTGAAGTCTTGAAACTGCAATTAAATTACACGTTGTAAAAGCGAAATTTTAAGATCACTTTGGACTCCTTAAGGGGGGTCATGAGCCTTCTTTGAATTCATGCTTGGCGGGTACACGGGCCTCGACTTCCTACCCTAAACCCTCCACTGAGAAGGCACTCTATTCTTTAATTTCATCATTGGTAAAGAGATTGAAAATTCCGTGCCCCTTCTAGCTCGGCCGACTTTGGACTTCTACCTCTTTTCGATTTTTTTTTTTTTGGTTCATCTGAAAGCTTGGAAATTATTTGTGAAAAAACTAAAACCGAAAATGATTGCACTTTATTTTAAATTTCTTGCTGGGAGGAATACTTACACTTAATTTTAAATTTCTTGCTGGGAGGAATACTTACACTTAATTTTAAATTTCTTGCTGGGAGGAATACTTACACTTAATTTTAAATTTCTTGCCGGAGAGGAATGATTACACTTTATTTTAAATTTATTGAGTGTAGCATCATTTTAAAGACTCTTATTTCCTGACTGACTAGAAAAACAGGGGGAATGAGAAGAAAGAGAGAAACGTAATTTGCTGACTAATAATCTACATGTGTTGGATATTTTTCATTTAAAGATTTCTATTCAAAATGATTAGGATTTTTTCTATGCGTTTTCTAATTGAAATATCTTCATTTTCCCAAGACACGTTCTTTTTTCTCTTGAGTAAAGCGCAAGGGTTCCCTGGCCCTCTTGGGTTGCACCACTGTCTGGTTCCATCTAACGAATTATTATTAGCAATAATTATTTATTTATTTATGTATTTCAAGCTAAAAGTATGTGAATAATTTAAGAGCAAACTTAAACCGAATAATAATAACTACCTTTATTAAAAAAAAATCCGAATTATTTTTCTGCGGGGGGGGGAGGGGTATTGTTGGGAAAGACCCTCTAGGGACCCTCTCTTAATACACCTTTTTGAAAACAATATTAATAGAGAGTGGGCTTTTTTTTAAGGATTTTTTTTTTTTTTTTTTGAGCAAACACGACCCGAACACCTACTTTTGAAAAAATCTTTCTCGATTTCGGGGGGGGGGGCAGGACCCTCGCCCCCCCCCCTTAAATACGCCCTTGGAGTTGCATTTAAAATATTTTGTTGTTTTTTAACTTAACGTTAAAGTTCCCTATAATACTATTTATAATCATAGACAAAGCTAACAGAAAGTCATTATGATTGTTCTTGTTAGTGTAATGATCATTATTATTCGAAAATACCAAATATTTAGACAGATTTGAGTTCTGTAATTTTAATCTGGCTTATCAATGTATTTATCTCTTGCTACTAAAATATATTTCATTGAACATATACTGAAAAAATTCTTAATAGGTGAAAGATTGTTTTCGAATTTGCGGCATAAAAGTCTCGCGTCTAGTGTAGGACAAAAATCATTTAATTTCATCCGTTATCATTAATATCAAATTATTTCCCTTAGCCCATAGGTCAAGTAAAGTTCTGCATTAAAAAAAGTTTTGATTCAAAACATAAGTTTAATATCCTTTTTTAAATTACTATGCATTTGGTTCTATTATGATCTAGATTTTTTTATGATATAAATTAATTATTTTTAAAGATATAAATTAAACGAAAATTCAAAGCAATAATGATGTATATTTAAACTTCTTCTGAATTAAATATGCAATGAATGGCGCATACATATTAGAAATGTCGATTTTCTTAAAAATACACTACAATTGAGACACTTGAAATTTCGAGCTGATATCTATATTTTTGCTTATGCATTCAGACACGCAATTCAATAAATAAATAAAATAAAACATTTATTTTTACATTCATCGCAATTTTCGGAGACAATATAACTACGATTCAGATCGCAGATGTGACGACGAAAACATTACTTTCGAAGTACTGAGTCTTTATTTTAATTATACCTTCACAAATTAGTATCGACTTATAAAACATATAGTGTTTTAAGAAATTCTTTGAAATTTTATACAAAATATTTAACGCAACTTGTTATATTGTCAAAATAATGCAGCGAGCTACAACATTGTCTGTTGGCTTGCTATAAAACTCTTAAAATGTACAGCATTCTTAGATATATATCTCAGAATAAAAGATCTTATAAAGTTACTAGTTTTAAAAAACTAGATTTCTCACACACTCTAGAGTGTTCAAACTTTTCACTTTAGTCCGGAGAGCTTCTTGATGAGTGTAGGGAACAAGATAAAGTTTCGAAAAAGTATTTTCTTTGGACTTCTTTTTGCAGAAAAATTGCAGAAAGACATTTATTGTTCAGAGCAAACAGACGGACACAAGAAGAATGTTGACACACCATCGGGTGTTGTCTCTTCTCAACTTCTTGTTTGAGTATGACAGTCACAAATGTTGACAACGGAGACATTGAGTGAAGTAAAGTTACATAAAGTCTGCGTAAGATTAAGGAAACAAGTACGGGGAAAGTATAAAATAATCTTAAAAGAGAGTTCGAAAAGAGTTGAAGTACTCGCATGGCTTTGCCCGTGGTATAAAATTAAAAGTTCATTTGTAAAATAATTGATATAGCAGAAAAAATGCTATATTTTAGTTAGAATTCAACTATAATTAGTTCAAAGTATGATATAAAAATCTGGTATGGACCCCAGACTACTTCCTTTTACGTGTAAATTTCTTAGTAGATGCCTTAAGTGCTAAAATAGAGCTTGGAGTGATCAAGGTAACAATTCAAACATTTATATCCCTAGTTTGCCACGAAACGATGCAAAACAATGTTTTACAATGATTAATCTCCTAAATATCGCCAATTTTAACATCATTCAGTGGAGCTTTCGCAAAATATCGCCAATAGCGCCAAATTGACCCCCCCCCCCAAAAAAAAATCGCTAATTTTGTCGCCAAATACTTGGCGACCAAAAGCTTGGCGATATATCGCAAGTGGTCGCGCCAATTCATATCACTGATGTCTGCATTGAAATGAACACTAATTTACTCCATAAAAGACGTAAAACACCCCCTTGGGACATTCGAATGCAATCCCAAGGGAAGATGCACAAAAATAAGCCAAAAGAGAAAATAAAGACAGTTTTGTTGCTCACAGAAACCAACAGAAATCTTACCAAAGGTTGAAAGAAGAAGAAATTTTCCTTTCCTAGCTTTAAAACAAAACAATACATTTTCCGAAATGAAACACTTCAAAAAGAACGTTGCAATACCGCAATTTATACGATATTTTGTAAATATGTGCTTTGGGTATCCCTTTCTCGATAAATGGGCGATAGACGCGCCTACTACTGTTTCCAAACGTTGCCAAAATCAATATTGCTAAAATGCGAAATCTATGAAAATCCGCTAAATCTTTTAATTAAGTCATTAGTATATTGGAAACAGGGTTGCCAAAAAAATACTACGTTTCTTATTTTGCCGAAAAAATACTACCGTAGTATCAAAAATACTACTTCTGGCAACACTAGAAAAAGAACGAAACAAAAAATAGTATGAAAACGTAACCACGGTAACAACATAAAAAATTGATTTCCATTGATAAAATAATTCAATTCATCTCTATTTTCAAACAAATTTCATTCTTGAGCTCAACCATTTTAGAATCGTTTGGCTTGCTTTGCTGAAGGTAAGCCTTGAATTTCCGGGATTCTAAGAACAATTATTACAACTCTTCTAATGCTCGTAGAAACTTCAAACTGACATCAGTTTTAGCAGAAAATTTCAAGCTTTCGATCGACTTGAAAATGTGTATGAAATATGTCTTCCCTATTTTATCGAATTTTTGCTAAGAATTAGAATAAAAAAGAACGAAATAGAATTTTCGAAAAATCGCTACATAGTGCATAACCTCGTGCTACAAACTAATTTTGTGCCAAATTTCATGAAAATCGACCGAACGGTTTTGGGGCTACGCACGTAACAGACAGATAGAAGGACAGAAGGAAAGAAAGACAGACCCACCTTCAGCTTTATTATTAGTAGAGAAGATTATTTAAATCAAAAAAGCTTTTCTAAGGTGATAAAACTTACTATTTTAGGCAAATAATTTTATTCACAACTATTTCTTATAATAGTAAAGACATATAAAACAGAATTTCATGTTATAGCTATCGAAATTTTCGACAATTAGTTGGTTACATTAATATACCGCCAGCTCGCAGCCATTTCTTCCAAATATTTAATGGCGGTATATTTAATGAACTTCTACCTCAGCCTTAGCTTATAGGCTGTATTTTGCTACTTGTTTTCTGCAGGCAGTCAGTAATGTCTAACTAATGTCTCTCCTAACCTCTTCTGCGTTTTTAGAACTGCACACATTTTTAATTTATTAACTACAGCATGTAATTGAAGGGGCAAGTGGATAAAAGCGAGATACAAATACAAATACAAATGTGGCGACCAGCAGCAGGCTCTGGGCCCAACTTGGCTGGTCCTAGTCAAATTAAAGACCCCAATGAAGATCAATGGCCCTCTTAAAGCCATCTACTCCATTGCCCTTTACCGCCTCTTCCGGTAAGCTGTTCCAAGTTCCCACTCCCCTGCTAAAATAGTAATTTTTTCGAATTTCAAGATTAGCCTGAGATTTAAACAGCTTAAAGCAATGACCCCTTGTCCTGCTTTCCGTGCGAAAATCTAACCCCGTAACATCATTCATTTTAATAAATTTAAACAACTGAATCATGTCCCCTCTGGCTCTCCTTCGCTCAAGATTATACATATTAAGCATTCTAAGTCTGGAATCATAGTCTAAATTAGAAAACCCATTTACTAACCTTGTAGCCCTTCTTTGTACCCTTTCCAATAAATTAATCTCTTTCTTCAGATAAGGAGACCAAAACTGAACAGCATACTCCAAATGAGGTCTTACCAAACTTCTATATAGAGGCAGAAGAACCTTCTTAGATTTGTTTGAAATAGATCTATTAATAAACCCAAGCATCCTATTGGCTTTGTTACTAGCTATGCTGCACTGTTGACTAGACTTGAAATCCTGATTTATTAAGACACCTAGATCCATAACATTATCTGCCCTACTAATGACTGAACCCTGTAAATAATAGCTTGTATGCTTATTTCCATGACTGAAATGCAGCACTTGACATTTCCCAACATTAACTGCCATACCCCACTTGTCTGCCCATTTAGTAATATGATCCAAATCCTGTTGCAGCTGATTTATTTGTTCGTCATTTTCTACAACCCCCATAAGTTTGACATCATCGGCAAAACAATTCATGTTTCCAGAAACATTTTCATGAATGTCATTCATAAAAATATTAAACAAAAGGGGACCTAAAACTGATCCTTGGGGAACCCCACTTAAAACCTCACTCCATTTAGAATAGTTACCCCTAACAACTACTCTTTGTTTCCTTCCTGTCAGCCAATTCTTAACCCAAACTAGAATTTTACCTCCTACCCCTATACCAGCTAATTTACTGAGTAGTGCTACATGCGGTACCTTATAGAAAGCTTTTTGAAAATCTATGTAAACAACATCTACGCATTTTTTGCTATCTAAAGCCAAGGTAACCTTGTCGTAGAAATGTAATAAATTAGTAGCACACGATTTACCTTTTCTGAAACCATACTGCAAACTACTCAACAGCCCATTATTTTCTAAGAAATTCATAATCTTAATTTTGATCAATGTTTCAAAAATTTTACATACCACTGAAGTCAGACTCACAGGCCTATATGTAGCTTACAATCATAGTTATGTCTTCCTGTCTAGTCGGCTTTAATTTTATAGACTGTTCTGCTCAGTATAAATGTTCTTTCTTTAATAGATAGTAAGACATTATGTTCAAAGAACTACCATAACTAAGTTAGATGCAAAAGAGTGAAAAATACAGCTCCATAAGTGAGACTGGGTCAATAAATGAGACTGCGTAAACGTGCCCCGGACAGACATTGACCTAAAAAGAATTTTTCAGCGCTTAAATACTCGAACTGAATGCACAAACTTCAACTTTATTAACTGCTTTATAAGATCATAATGTCCAAAATTTTCTAATTTGAAGCATAAAAATTAGAAAACTCATTGAAAAAAATTCACGTAAGCGTGCCGTGATCTACCCCATTATGTACTCAGCTCGCCTCAAACTGCCAGTCTAGCTGGCACAAGACAACAACCTCAATTGCTTTTGCATAACCATTTTAAAAAATCATTATTTCAACAAAGGAAAAAAACTATGATCAGTAGTTTCCCGAAAAGTGATCAAGAAATGCCTCCATCCAGTGGCTTCCTAAAAACTACAAATTTGAAATGTTTTGAATTCTATTTTAATTTTCAAGGAATATAACTTTAAATAGAATTGCTTACTAATTAATCAAACTTGCACCTAAATTTTAAGTGCTGCATGTCATTTTTTTTTACAAAATAAATGTTTGCATTTTCTGATCAGGAACTACCCCAAGTCTCCTAATCGAGTCTTTTGCAGTAAACCGCATATGTTTTTATTAGATTAAATGTGTTTAATTTTTGTTTTTTTTACGTAACTCTATGATCAATTATGACTAATGTTTTCGAGCCACCTCTTATGCATTTAAACGTCATCTTTGCAAGTTTTTCTTTTCTTTTCTAGTCACGGACTAAAAGAGCGATTGCACTTAAAATCGATGCGCCTATTTTAATCTTTTCTTTTTTTTTCTAAATTGAGGCTCTTTGTATTTAATTTTTTTAGCCTAAAGTACGGGATTAAAATGAGAAATAGCGTTAGATATGTATTAAATTTTGCTGAATCGATACTCCAGTTTTATAACTTAGAAATTTCAAATATAAGCTAAAGAATAAAATTTTTAGTAATGTATCAAAACATATAACAAAGTAAACCATAGCCATTTTACAGAAAGTTTGGAAATCCTTTAAAGCAGGCTTTCAGGATTTGAATGGAAATACGAGCACAATAGTGATTTCTACTTTGACATCTTCACGAGGATAATAATGCCACAGGCGATAAAATGTTTGGCAGCTAAATACTCATTTCATTAAGAAATAGTAAAGGAGATTGTAAATACTGGAATTACGAGCAGCGATCTTCATAGCCTGAAGCTAAAAGGATAACATGAAATCGAATAAAAATCCTTTTTGTCTCTTCAGTTACAATTTATAAATTAAAGATAATTGCATGCAAAATTGTCTCTTTATTTTTTTCATTACGATACGGGTTCCAAAACCTACTATGAACGTTTTGTATGTATATTTAAGTTTTGACTTTTTATTTGCAAATGTTGTGAGTGGCTTAAATTTTACTAAATTGACATTATTTCGTGAAAAAAAGTGTATTAATTAAAATTTTATTAAATGTATCTAAATCATAGCTTTGTTTTGATTGCTATAGCTGATGTGAGCGTATGTAAATTGGCTGTTTAAGAGAAACATGATTTTTAATTAACTGAATAAAAATTAAAATATATTTTCAATCTATTTTTGAACATTAGACTTTATAGATGCATAATGTATAAAATATTAAATAACAATTCTTTCAATCTAAAATGCAGCTTTCTTTTAGAAAGTTTCTCTCAAATAATTCTACAGAAAAAACACGGAATCCAATTTTTGCGCCATAAAAAGGTTCCCTTTTGTTTGAACATAATTAAAATACGTTATAAAACACGCAACAAAAAAGTATGTTTCTCGATTGCACGGTAAATAACAAACAAATTTAACTAGTTACAAAAATAATAAATAGAACAATGCAAGTAATCATAGCTGAAAACTGTACTATATAAAAAATTCTTTTTTTGTGATTTTATTTATTAAGTAGCTTAACCAGTAGCTTAAACGTTTTTGTTTTCCTGAGAATTCGAATATGTTTAACGCTATTGATATTTTACTATATTCGTCTTTGATTTTTTTAAAGGTTCAAATACATGTAAAATCTAATTTTTAAGCTAAATATATGTTGAAAAGATCAAGCAAAAGTATAATTATTCAGAATTTCAATTTTCCGCTAATTAAAAAGCAACTAATAAAGAAAAGTCTGCAATTTTTCTCAGAAAGTTATTCATCTATACACTTTCCAACTTCTTAGTTATTAAGAAACTTACAAATAATTGAAGTAAGATTAAAGCATTAATGATATTTTTTTGTCCGTGCAACTTCTTTGATCCCAAGCTAATGGGTTTAAACGTCTCGAACTTCGCAATTTTACTTTGTCCCTCCACTTAAATGAATTTTTTTATTCTTCCAGAAAAAACCCTGACTTGCTGAAAAGTTAACATTTCACTCTCTAGAGGCGACTTATTTTACTTTCTCGTTTACGCTGATCACAATCCTTTTGTTTTACGTGCGCTTCTCCTTTTCCTTAAAAAAAATCCCAAAAAATCTTTGTCACATGGAGCAAATAAAGGCAGAGAGAAAGAGATGATTGTTGACAGACCCCTTGATGTTGTCTCTTTCCTTGTGCTATTTGAGCACGAGTGCTCCCAATCTTGACACTAGCAATATCAAGGATACAAATGTCATAGTAACTGGATATATGAATGATCTGGGAAAAAAATTTAAACGCAAATGAAAATGTTGAAGTATGATATGAATACATGTGAAAGTAATTTATGTCATTTTATCACGCTCAAAATACGTATTTCTTGACGTTATTCTTGGTGGTATATTTACCTTATCTATTTTAAGAATAAGGAATTGGATTTTTTTTTCAGTATACGGAAAGACTGCTCCGTGAGAAAAAATGTTATGGTTCATTTATTTATTTATTTTTATAACTAAGTAGTTTTTGACGTGAAGATTTCTGAAAAAGATTACTGGTTTAAATCTGTATAACACGAGCATTATTTATTACTAAATCAGTTGTAATACCAAACACGCACGTTCACACAGACACAGACAGACAGACACACACTCACACACATATATGTATATATATATATATATATATATATATATATATATATATATAGATATATATATATATATATATATATATATATGTGTGTGTGTGTGTGTGTGTGTGTTTGTAGTTGTTTGAAAATTTCTGATTCACTTTTTTCTGAATCCAATGTTTCAAAATCAAAGACTTAGAATTTCAATGTATTTCTAAAGACAATGTTGTTTTCAACGATATCTGTTCTGAATTTGCTATAAAAGTGTTTATTGTCCATAGTGTTTTTATTGACCGCTTGTGCAAAACAAGTGTTTCTGTAGCAAAAAATGATTACTTTCTGTCGTGGTTTTACAAATGAACTAAACGATTTTCCTTAAAACTTTTAAATCGGCAGAATGACTTTTCAACAGTACTTGATGCATCATTTCTATTTTTGATCCATTCCCTTACTTTATTATTAAACTTGCTGTACCCGCACGGCTTTGCCCGTAGTATAAAATTAAAAGTTCATTTGTAAAATAATTGATATAGCAGAAAAAATGCTCTATTTTAGTAGTAATTCAACTATAATTCCTTCAAAGTATGATATAAAAATCTGGTATGGACCCCACGCTACTTAATTTTACGTGTAAATTTCTTAGTAGATGCCTTAAGTGCTAAAATAGTGCTTGGAGTGAGCAAGATAACAGTTCAAACATTTATATCCCTAGTTTGCCACAACAATGCAAAAAAAATGTTTTACAATGATTAATCTCCTAAATATCGCCGATTTTAACATCATCCAGTGGATTTTTCCCAAAATATCGCCAATAGCTCCAAATCGAGTCCAAATAAAAAAAGAAAACAATTTTTTCGCCAACTTGGTGATATGTCGCCAAATTGGTGACAAATACTTCGCGACCAAAAGTTTGGCGATATATCGCCAAGTGGTCCGGCCAATTTATATCACTTTTGTCTGCATTGAAATGAACACTGATTTACTCCATAAATGGGGTAAAACACCCCCTTGGAACATTCGAATGCAACCCCAAAGGAGATGCACAAAAATAAGCCAAAAGGGAAAATAAGAACAATTTGTTGCTCACAGAAATCAACAGAAATCTTACCAAAGTTTACAAGAAGAAGAAAGGTTTTTTTCCTAGCTTAAAAAACAAAACAATACATTTTCCGAAATGAAACACTATAAAAAGAACGATGCAATAACACTATTGATACGATAGTTGGTTAATCTGTGCTTTAGGTACCCTTTTCTCGCTAAATGGGTGATAGTCGCGCCAAGCGTAGTAACCCTGGATATTTTGCATAGTTTCTCTCGGAGCTTTCGATTCTGCGAGACACGCAAAAACGCGCCAGTTGGTGACTTTTTGAAAACGTGCCAAGCAGGGTCCCAAAGTATTTTCACCGGGAAAAAGACAGGGTTTTCAGAGAAATGAAACAAAAAAATACTACGCCTCTTCTATAAAAAATAATACAAAATACTACTGTTTCCAAACGTTGCCAAAATCAATGTTGCTAAAATGCGAAATCTATGTAAATGAAAAAAAAAAAAAAAATCCGCCAAATATATTAATCAAGCCATTAGTATATTGGAAACAGGGTTGCCAGAAAAATACTACGCTCCTTATTTGGGCTGAAAAAATACTACCGTAGTATCAAAAATACTACGTCTGGCAACGCTGGAAAAAGAACGAAATAAAAATAAGTATGAAATCGTAACCAGGGTAACAATATGAAAAGTTAATTTCGGTTGATAAAATAATTCATTTCATCTCTATTTTCAAAAAAATTTTATTCTCGAGCTCAACCATTTTAGAATCGTTTGGCTTGCTTTACTGAAGGTAAGCCTTGAATTCCGGGATTCTAAAAACAATTGTTACAGCTCTCCTGATGATCGTAGAAACTTCGAGAAAACTTCCTTTTGTGCAGAAAATTTCAAGCTTTCGAACGACATAAGACTTGAAAATGTGTATGAAATATTTCTTTCCTATTTTATCGAATTTCCGCTAAGAATTCGAATAGAAAAAGAACGACATGGAATTTTCAAAAAATCGCCTCGTAGTGCAAAACCACATGCTACAAACTAATTTTGTGCCAAGTGGCATGAAAATCGACCGAACGGTTTTGGCGCTACGCGCGTAACAGACAGACAGAAGGAAAGAAGGAAAGACAGACCCATTTTCAGCTTTATTATTAGTAGAGATTAAATAGATGAGAGATGAATAATATTTTTCTAAAAAGGTGTGCATCTGAATGGGCAAAAAACTCTTTTTTCTTTTCATTACAACTCTACTTTGAAATCAGTTATAGTTCAAGTTATTTTACTAGGACATAGTCTGGGATAGCAAAAACATTTTCCAAAAAATAATATGGTTTTTTTTTTTTTTTTTTTTTGCTTAAAAAATACTTTTGCAGTTTAAAACTTAAGTAAAGTAGTTCAAGATTTTCTTTGAGCAGTAAAGTTTTTGATAAAACTATGCTGATTTAAAGAAAACTTTATCACACAAAATTAAAGATGTAATATGTGTCTGCAGTAATGAGTTTTTACCATTACTCCAGGCACTTACAGTCTCTAACAATTTACTAACAGAAGAGTAAATAGTTTTCCCAAAGTAAAGCCCATGTTTACGTTCTGAAAACTTGCAGAAAGTTAATTAATAAGCTAAAAGTATTAAAAAGCAAAGTTACAGATAAACCCTACAGGACAGAAAAGGACGTCACTAAAATCATTTTTTGCTGGTATTGCCGATAGATATACTACACTTAGTAAATGAGATTAAATAGACAAACATGGTTGTAAAAAATGTTACACGGAATTGTGTTCTTTATTCCACCAAAGAATTTTTTTTTCGCTTTATCTTAATAAAAATTACGTGTCCCTGTGTTTGTGGACAATGGACTCCTCAGCTACTGAACCGATTTTAACCAAATTTTGCACGCAGTTTCAGTGTGGTCCAACTTAAATGATAGGATAGTTTTTATCTCAATTTAGGACCGCAATATATTTTTTATTGCAAATTATCTGTTAAGCTACCAGCTTTTTTGTATTCTTGGCTTAGATTCTTATAGATAAGATAAAATCTGCTTCTGGGTTGTCAGTTGCTTCGGAAGCAAAAAGCAATAGTGGTAACGATCAAGGATGTCGAATCGATTTCTGGCATATTCGTCCCGATTCTCTTAATTTAAATTGGGCGTGTAAGTATTATTAAATCAATATTCGGAAAAGTATTATTTGCTTACTTCCCCTTTACTTAATTCAATTTATTAAAGCAGTTTACATACTTAACATATGCTATTTTGTATGTTTTAAAAATATTTTTCACTCATGTTTAGGTAGAAATATTTTTTTAGGAGAAAATTATTTCAATGAAAAATATCATACCTTTTTCGAGCTTTGAGTTATAAAATATTCATATTGTTTAGTGATTTTTATGTCAGGTGTATTTAGACAAAGAAAGGCTCACTGCATTATGTGATCTTTTACCTATGTAATATTTAAATTTTTAGTGATTTAGTTCAGAATTGTATTTGCTAAGCGTATCCATCTGCAGCAATAAATTTGCAAATTATCGTTCAACAATACATTTGGTATTTACTATTCAAAAAATAAATTCTTAGGAGGGAAAATGTACTCTTTTATGGTGCAAAGATTAAAATTATTTCTATACACACACTTTTTACCGTCACATTGCTTTGTAACATAAATATACACCTCATAGTTTGCGATTCAAAATTCGACTGTTTCGTAAATATCGTACCTTTTCGGATTTTTAAGTTATACAATATTCATTTTTTTGTGATTTTGTATTTCAATTGTATTGTAATAAAAAAAGGTTTTACTGTAATTTGTGAACTTTTACCTGTGTAATATTAAAATTTAGAGTTATTTTGCTCAGAATTGTATTTTCTAAACGTACCTCTCTGCATTCATAAGTTTTCAAATTATTACTATTATAGCTTATTTTTTATTTTTTTACTTTTTTCCTTAGTAAATACAAATTTGTTCTTGGACGACTATTTGCACATTTATAACCGTAGGTAGTACGGTAGCTCGCTCAGTATAGAAAATTTTTAACTAAATCATACCTTAGCCACAGCAACGCGTAGCTGGGTCAGCTAGTGAGTAAATAAAATCATTGAAAAGATTCATTCATATCTTAAAATAAATATTTTAAAAGTAATAAAGGTCTGTTGATTAAATTTTTTTTCACAAGAAACTAACGATGTAACATAGTCCTAGTCCTGTCCTAGAGTGTTTTTACGGTTACTGCAGGGTTTCTTTATTCTCAAATACCTTAAACACTGCACTAACTAATCATTAACCCTTTAACGCAGAATTTTTATCAACGTTTTCATCATACTTTGTCAATTATTTTGTACTAATTTAAATCAAAATAAGGGGAAAATATTATCCTTAGCATGTTAAGAATTTTCTGATTACGTAATGCAGCATAGGACAGCGATGTTCATTTCTTCGTAAAAGGTAAAATATTCATGGGAAATCAGTGCTTCGTTCTCTGGGACACCGGTGTCCCATTTCTGCTTCAAAGGGTTAAAATATGCACCTAGTATAAAGGACATATTCACGTACTGAAAACATGATGAAAATTAATAAGTGCGCCAAAGCAAAGTTTCAGATAAGTCTTATACGACAGGAAGTGATGCCGCTAAAATCCTTTTTATGACGCCAACGTTGCCAATGAATACACTGCATTTAGCACTCGGGTGCACTTTTCATTAACAGGGAGCTCGTAAAAGCAATTTACGAGCAGGAATTCAGCACATTCAGCTGCTAAAAGTAGACATGATGACTGCATTGAGGGATTTTATGGTCCACAAAAAGTGTCTAATTAAGAGAAAAACTTTAAAACAAGACAAGTGTCTTGTTTTACAAAGTCTTGCTAAGAGCAGGTAAGAGAGGCATTTAAACGATTTGTTAGGGCAATTGGAGCTGATGAAGTCGAAAACACAATCTTAATTAGTAATTGGGATGTTAGTTGTTTAACTTTACTTTTTAATTATAACAAAAATAATGCAATTTTTATTGTTACTATTGTAGCTCAAAACATTATATTTCTGACACTCAAATAAAAAATAAGTTGAAAAAACGGCAAGAACTTATATATTATTTTTTAAATAAAAATAAAAGGGGGAATAACATTTAGGTGTGCAGTGCCATACTGAAATTATTTTTTTATTCTTAAAAACATCCGAGCTTTCTCAGAAGCTCTGTGAACGATAAATAAATAATACTAGTAGTTAAATGCATACGTTAAATCGCACACGTTCAAAATTATACTTTCTCATATGCAAGTGCATTTCTGAGAAATGTATCCCTTTTGATTGAATGAAAAAAAAAAAAAAAACACTACGCATGAATAATTGGTATTGCGCATTTTTTTCGTCTCTATTCATAAATCATATTTCAATCCACATTCTTTCGTATCGGAGAGCAATTTTGTGTGAGATACAAAAAGAAGCTAACATCCATAAAGTCTGTTAGGAGTTTGTCAATACTTTGCGTTTGTCTGGGTGCTTCTCTTAGTTACCCAAAACCTTTCTTAGTTGTGTAGTAAGAAAGAAATCTGAACTATTCTCCCTTTATTTGCTGAAACAAGAAGAGAGAACCAGATGAAGTTTTCCCGGGGAAGTTCTACAGCAGCTTTATGCTAGAAAGTGCTCTCTTAGATTGCACAAAGGGAATCAGAAATTAATATATATCCTTTATGTGAAGTTTGCATGACATTGTTCTAATTTGTTACCATTAAATTAGCTGTATTATATTGTAAAAACAACATCTATTTTTACATAGTAGTTCTAGCAGTGCTGATAGGTAAGTTTGGACTGTTGTGGTTGAATGTATATGAATTAACTAAGTTATCAGTAAGTGGTTTTTGTAAACGATTTTCCAACAGTTAAAGAGCGGAAGCAATTACTTGATATAATTTTACATTGGTTTTGGCAGCAATTAAAATCAGATTCAAAAGGTTAAAATTATGACAAAGAAAATAAACTAAGAATTATAATAAAAGAATTCGTATAATGAATTAAATTCTTATTAATTTAGAAGGTACGAATTTATAGGAATTTTAAAGTTAGTTACTTGATTTTGAATAACAAACTATCTAGAGAAGAACATAACTTTTGGCATCTGCACGACGTATACAACATGTGTCCTTTAATTCTGCTTTTTGCAATTTTTTCTATAACCATTATTTTGATTTATTTTTCATTTTAAAGTTTGAGCTACGAGACGTATAGAAATACTTAATTATTGTTACTTTCAAACCAAGTCTGCACTAACAAGTATTCGAACTTCAACATTAGAATAGCTATGGTACTTATCTCTTTTGAATTATAAATTAGTCTCATTAGGACTGCTATTTGTTAGGAATGCATCTTTGACTCAGGAATAGCGCTGGTAAATCGCAGGTCATTTGAGCGAACAATACTAATGTAGGTTTAATCAGATGAAAATGACATACGTTCGGTCAGTTTCGCTTATTCTACGCTGATCGGTTTCTTAATCTCTCCCCATTAGGAAAATGCTGATTCCTTTGCAACAGATCTCTAAACTTATGAAGGAGATCTGAACTACAGTCAAAAATTAGATGCTTTTGAATTTTATACGAAGAAACAAGCACTAGTTAGCTAAAAGTATACCTTTACAGGAAAATGCATATAGTTTTAAAAATTGAGATTGTTTTCAAATGCATACAACTTTTCAAGGGAGTGACATTTTTACGCATAGATTCAAACTTAGTCTCAGAATTTAAAGCTTTAACTTTTAGCTGGTATATATTAGAATATAAGGAACCATATGTATCATAATATAAGCATCCAACTATTTTCTATTGCCTTAAAATCGTTTGGCGTCGTACACTGTTGAAAATACGGATTATATATGGCACATTTTAGATTGAAACGTTGTAGCACCAGTGGCAACCCGTGAATGGTGCTATATGTAGCCCTGAAAAGTGTCATTTGGAACCATATTGCACCCTTAAATGTGAAATAGAGTGTCACGTAAAACTATATGGCACCTTTTTGGGTATCATAGGGAGTCAAATGGCTTCTTAAAGAGGCTGCCGCTGGAGCTACAAGATTTGACTATAAGGTACCATATGCAAATTGAAATTTTATCAGTGTGTTACCTATTTTGGCTCTTGTGCCAAAAACTCAATACAACTAGCCAACTTTTTTGTTAAACAATATTAAATAATTACAATTGTTAAAAATTACTTGGTGTAACTCATACGCTGTTAATGCAATGCAGCAACGTAATATTCTAAATAACAAGAAATTAAACTGAAAACAATGTTATGTAGCTTTTATTATTATTATTATTTTTTTAGTTCACATTTAGAAAGAAGTAAGTATAAACACTTTATATTCTTCAACTCTTTAGCATGGGATCGAAATAAAATATTTTCTTCTGAAAAGAATAAATAGCGTCAATAAACAATTAAATTGAATACATGTTCATTTTTATACATTTATGTCATTTATTACCACATTATTTTTCACTGAGGCAATTCATCAAATCTGACTGCCAGTTGCCCTTTTTTTCTGAACTGAAAACCTAACCACTACAAAAATTATTTCCCTCTAATTATAATCTATAAATACCTTCCTGGTTTTGAAATAATTATCCATTCTCTTATCCATGCGTGGACCGAAATTAAGTTCAACCGCCATTTAAAAGACAAAAATGGAAGCGAACTGATTGGACAACGTGAGATGATTGTCGTGTAATTAAATATTAAACGAATGACAAATGGCCGTTGTGTTCCTTCCAACTAGTTCCTGATGAAAACCGGGTGTTGTGTTTAAAAATTCATGCTTCGTGCATCCTGCGCATGTTAATTCAAGGTTTTATTAAGCTGTATTTTTTTCAACCTTTGTTATACTAATGCAGTTTCTAACATTCGTATACGCGGAAAAGCACGTAATCATAGTTCGGTAGTCTTCCCTTTTAGTTTCAACATGAGAAATGACAAGTTCAAATGACGTGACATCTTCTTTAGAATGAAGGGTGGATTTGTTCTTTTAGAAAAGTAAAATGACATCGCTTTCGGATAAGGGGGTTGTTCATTATGTAAAGTATGGTGTATGGGAAGCTCATTATTTGAATAAATGGCACTATTCGAAGATTATAATGCATTAGAAATGTCTTGTGTTTGAATGAAATAAGAAAAAGTAAGATCAAAGAAAAAGATCATTAATTTATTATGAAATTGCTTTTAACGTCATTACACTGCAAAAAGTGAATGTTTATTTTACAGTATAATACAGTAATATTTATAGTAATCAACTATTCAAATTGCTAATTTTACAGCAATAAACTATAAAATTTGTACTTTTACACTACTAAACTAAAATTGCTATTTTTACAGTAACAAATTGCAAAACTGCTAATATTACAGTAACAAACTGCAAAATTGGTAATTTTGCAGTTTATTGCTGTGCATTTTAGTTTTAAACTGGAACCTCTGCTACCAGTATTATACTGTTCTTTTTACAGTATAACACAGCTAAATTTTACGGCAATAAATTGTAAATTTTTTAAATTTACCGTACGAAGCTGTAAAATTGCTAGTTTTACAATTTATTACTGTGAAATTTAACGGTTTTAAATTGGAACCTAGGTTGCCAGAATTAGATTTGGAATTAAATCTCAGAAAAAGAAATAAAAATTGTTTGCACGTCTGCTGGGGTTAAAAAAAAACCTGTTTTTCAACACGAAGTTTCTATAAACAAGGGAAGCATGGGGACGATAAAACTAGCTCAAAATATGTCGATGCAATTTTCATTTTTAGTTATGCAAATATTATGTCATTTTTTATGACTTACTAAAAAAATACATTTTTAAACTAATGAAACAAAAGCCCTCACTAGAGGCATTTTTTTCGTAAAATATTTTGCATATTTATGAAGTTTTTTTTTTCAACTTAAAAAACGTATCGTGGGATTAATTGTACTCACTCCATTAAAATTAAATCCATGTTATAACAAGAAGATTATTTTCGCAATATTGTTTGACATTATTTCAGCTTCTCTTATCAACCAAAACCTATCAAATAAAATACAGTTCAATGAAAATTGTTTAATTATTAACTTAACTAACCTGTTATCGAAATCAAAAGCATTACTATATACTAAAACTTTTCTTATTGCTAGCCATCAAGAAGTGTTTATATTTTGATTTCTTTATAAACATCTGGCTTTTTTTTTTTTTTTTTTTTTTTTTTGTAAAAAATGACGCTGAAGGTTTTTCATTGACAATACTAACAAAAAAGTAATAAATAAATTAATAAATTTGCTCAAATATATAAACTTGCATGCCAATGTAATCTTTATTGTTATTTATGTAACTATTTTAAGTCACTTTTTTTCCTTTTCACCAAAATAGATTTTTAACGAATTGAACAAAAAAGGGCTTACTAGAGATATCATTTTTTCATTTGAAAAAAAAAAAATTCCATTTAAGTTAAAAAACGTAGCCCTGATTTAATTGCACTCTCTCCCGGAGAATTTCATCCATGTTCCAACTTGGAGATTATTGTCGCAATAATCTTCTCATAAATTCATCTAATCTGCAAAATGTATATTTGGCATTCTCTTAGCTCCTCTCATCAACCCAAATCTTTCAAGTAGGATACAGTTCAACGAAAATTGTTTGATTACTAGAGAAAATGAAAGTGTTTAATGAGCCTTGGTTTCGGCCGGAGATTAAAATCCGCAGTTGTCATGGCAACGCTGCGAAGGAGGGAAGTGATAAGACCCTCTTTGCTGGAACTAGGATTAGAATTTCGCTACGGAATGAGAATTTAAATTTTATTCTTCCTGGCAATTATGCTTGAAATAATTCAAGCATGAACAAAAGGGATATCATCAAAGAAAAGGGAGCTGCTATCGTGTTCATGATTTCATGTCCATTCCCTCGGAGGTATAAATATGAATATGAAATGGGGAAATTGAACAAAACATCTTAAGCAAGATTTGGTAAAAATCTTATTTATTCCTTTTTCCTGAAAAACTAAATTGAAATATTAATATAAACATGTTTTTCGATTAAATGCTTTTTTTTCATCAATAAGTTTCAGCAGTGACAAACAAACTGAGCTTGGATGAGTTTCTCCAAACCAAAGAAATAATCAATATAGCTTGCTGACGTTCTAAATCGTTTTATTTTATTCCTTATTTATTTATTTTTTCGTTTGGCGGGGGGGGGGGATGCGAGTAGAAATATATGAACTTAAAAATAAAAGAGAACATATTGGACTCGGCAGAATTTACAAATAAAGAAAGAGGAAACAAACCCTTAAAAAAGGCATTTTTTAAACTGATGCAAATTTAATTAGTAAACGCAATGCGTTAGTTTTAGAAATGCTTTAAAAATTTACTACAAGAAGTTATCAAAACGCAATAGTTTTTTTTTTTTTGGTGTGCAAAGGGGTTTTGTTTCTTTTTTAACTTTATATTTCTGAAAGAAAGAGAGAGAGAAAGAGAAACTTGGATATGGTACTATACGTAGCTAAAACATACTGGAACATTGGTCTTTCATATCGCACCGTTGCTACAAAAGTGCTACAACTCAAAAAACTACGTTTTCCAGGAATTGCAAAAACTGTTCCCGGGCTGAATAGGCACATTTTAGTATTTTTGAATTTGTCAATATGAAGACCGATACATCTCAAACTATGATCGTTAGTTACGCACGTTACTCTACGACGGCTTTACGACAACTCAAGATGTGGCATTTCAGTGGAAGGGGTCCTATGCATCTTGATAACAACAAAGCGCCATAACTGCCCTTTGGTGGCCGATTTTTCAATGCAACTTCTGGCTCTTTTGAAGATTGGTACAAAATTACAATTTTTGAGTTGTGACACTTTTGTAGCAAGGGTGCGATATATTATCATTAGAAAAAAGAGCAAATTTTTGTAAAAATTACTCTATAAACAGAAAATAAAAGGGCTTTAAGCACTTTATGAAAACGGGAGATATTTTTTAAGTATTAATTAGAAGTTTATTTAAGATTGGTATGACATATTATATTCAAAGCCAAACAGCCTCGCCCGTAATTTTTTCAGCTATTGTATTACAGAAGTTTTTCCCTCTGTAATGTTTAATAGCTGATTGAAAATATATACATAAAAGATTTTAGCATCGTATTATGTAAACAATATTAGACAATAAATATTTATTTAAAAACTTCTTTCTTGGAAAAAATAGAATGCAAATGTGATCTTAATCAGAACGTTAATTATATATATATTTATATGTATAGAGATATTAAATGCAATTCAGGCATCCCAATACTGTATTTATCTACTTATATTAAAAACTGAGTATCTTTCTAGCTATCTTTCTTTCTATCTTTCTTTCTTTCTATGTCACGCTTCTTTCTCCTGAACGCCACTGAACTGAAAGTCGAACCAGGTACCGATAGATAGGTAATTTTTCAGGCTTCATTAGTTTCAATCTATATGATTATACGATTTTAATTAGCGAAGATATCAATTAATAAGTAGTCAAGTTTAAAGCGATTAAGCCTAATAAATGATTAAATGTGAAATCCATTCTTGCAAACCGTCGTTGCTATGAAACAGTAATAACAATGATAATGAGAATTTTGAATGAAGGCTTAACTAAATCAAACACGAAACTCATAAGCGGGCCACTTAAGTAGAATTTTTATCGCTAGCTACTTGTAGTATTTTGAAACATTCATTTGTTGAAAAGCCATCTACTTATATTAAAAAACTGAGTATCTATGTCTGCTTTTTTTCCTTTGAGCGAGCTGAACTTACTGAAAATCTCCTCACCATCTTGAAGGCGCGTAGCATCTCAATAATTCGAATGATTTTTTATATAGGAAAAAAGTAAAGGCGTGTAGCGCCTGTTAGCGAGCCGCCTTGGCGGGGAGTAGTTTCTTGAAAATTTCCGCACTACTTTAAAGGCACGAAGTGCCCGTGCAACGCCGGGCCACGTGCGTGGTATGTCTTGAAATCGAATGAACATTAAATTCTATCAAATAATATAACTTCAGAATGAGGTAAAAGTTAGAGAGGGAGGTCGTTATGCATCAACATGCCGCAGGAAGCTAATCTAGCTGCCCTGGCAGCTAGTTATCATTTAAATTTCTTCAGAATTATTTTATTGAATAAGTACAACCTTAAAGTCCACCTCTTTATTTTATTCATACAGATCACACAGTTTAAATCGCTTATCCCACGTGTTAAAAAAAGCAAAATCCACATTTTATGTATGTATTTTACAAATATGCATTTAATAATTTAGAGAAACATCATAAAATATAATCATAACAAAACCATCATAAAAAAGTGAAATTTCACAAAATAAATAAATAAAAAATAAAATTAATAAATTAATAAAAAATTAAAAAAACTAAATAAAATTAACAAATTAATAAAAAATTTAAAAAACTAAATAAAGGTAAAAATAAAAAAAAAAAAATACTTAAAGACCACTTTTCCTGAAAAGTAAGAAATATCGCCTTAAAACATAAACTGTTGCATGCAGCTAAACTTAAAAAGCGTTTCGTGAGTACAACTCTGAAATAGATGACAGCTGTATAGATTGATTTAGTTAAAAAGGTTATAACTAAAATGAATTATGAACATTTAACAAATATATACTACGATATAATTACACTTCTGCTCGTATTCATCTCAAAAACTACTCCAAAAATACCTTTTTAAGATATGAATTCTCAATAGAATATATTTGCTCTTCCACGGAAAAAATGTTTAGCCTTAAAAGAAAGCAAAAAGTTAAGAAATATAGCTATAATTCCTTTTTCAGATGGCAACAGAAGGGGCATCTTCAAGAAAAAAAACACACACACACAGAAACATAAATTGCATTTGAAATCCATCGAGACAAAAACTAAAGTTCGCAATATTATACGCATTTGTTCCATTTCTTACCATATCCATCTGTCTATTTTTTCCTCCGACTGTCAACAGATCGGGTTACCCCAACAAGCAATATATATTTCTCCTTTTTATATTACCTCCGAGAGTGATTGCAAATATATTACTCCCATCCGCTTTCAGGAGGTCTTCTGTGGCCAAGTATTCTCTTTAATGCATTTGATGTCAGCTATTAATGTTTTATGATACTTACTTTGGCCATAAATGTGTTTAATCTTAAAGGACTTATAAAATGTAGCAGTTGCTGAGTTATATTTTTTGGTAAATATGAGCTGCAAATAACATCGTGAATCCTATTGCTAAGATATTTTGAATGTGAAAAAACATTTTTTTTTCTGTAAATTCAGAGTAATTTACTGTTTATATTATGCTCTCTGTCGCAATAAATAAAGATATAAGGATAAAAATAAAGGAATATTTAAGCCTTTCGGGAGAAAGATGAACACTATGCATCTGCTTTATATATATGTTATGTTTGGGCCAACCAACGATTCTACTTTCAAAACTCAAAACCATTTCATTGACTAGATGAAAAAATCATAATAATAATAATAATTATAACATCAGTACTTATTACAGAAACGCTTGGTATTTATACAACCATAAACTCAAGAAGAAACGTAGCAATCAAAGGAACACAGAAAAGGTAGCCAAAGTCAACTAGTTTCCGCGAGCAATAAAAGGCATCATTTACTAAGCTTTGCTGATGCAGACGACAAAGTCGCATAATACAAATACAAATACAAAAGTGGCAACCAGCAGCAGGCTCTGGGCCCAACTTGGCTGGTCCTAGTCAAATTAAAGACCCCAATGAAGATCAATGGCCCTCTTAAAGCCATCTACTCCATTGCTCTTTACCGCCTCTTCCGGTAAGCTGTTCCAAGTTCCCACTACCCTGCTAAAATAGTAATTTTTTCGAATTTCAAGATTAGCCTGAGATTTAAACAGCTTAAAACAATGACCCCTTGTCCTGCTTTCCGTGCTAAAATCTAACCCCGTAACATCATTCATTTTAATAAATTTAAACAACTGAATCATGTCCCCTCTGGCTCTCCTTCGCTTAAGACTATACATATTAAGCATTCTAAGTCTGGAATCATAGTCTAAATTAGAAAACCCATTTACTAACCTTGTAGCCCTTCTTTGTACCCCTTCCAATAAATTAATATCTTTCTTCAGATAAGGAGACCAAAACTGAACAGCATACTCCAAATGAGGTCTTACCAAACTTCTATATAGAGGCAGAAGAACCTTCTTAGATTTGTTTGAAATAGATCTATTAATAAACCCAAGCATCCTATTGGCTTTGTTACTAGCTATGCTGCACTGTTGACTAGACTTGAAATCCTGATTTATTAAGACACCTAGATCCATAACATTATCTGCCCTACTAATGACTAAACCCTGTAAATAATAGCTTGTATACTTATTTCCATGACCGAAATGCAGCACTTGACATTTCCCAACATTAACTGCCATACCCCACTTGTCTGCCCATTTAGTAATATGATCCAAATCCTGTTGCAGCTGATTTGATTGTTCGTCATTTTCTACAACCCTCATAAGTTTGACATCATCGGCAAAACAATTCATGTTTCCAGAAACATTTTCATGAATGTCATTCATAAAAATAATAAACAAAAGGGGACCTAAAACTGATCCTTGGGGAACCCCACTTAAAACCTCACTCCATTTAGAATAGTTACCCCTAACAACTACTCTTTGTTTCCTTCCTGTCAGCCAATTCCTAACCCAAACCAGAATTTTACTTCCTACCCCTATACCAGCTAATTTACTGAGTAGTGCTACATGCGGTACCTTATCGAAAGCTTTTTGAAAATCTATGTAAACAACATCTACGCATTTTTTGCTATCTAAAGCCAAGGTAACCTTGTCGTAGAAATGTAATAAAGCATGCTCGACTTGTTTTTATTCAACCCCTTACGATTTCTTGAATCAAAATTGTTGACATGACTACTCTTATTTTCCTCCTTATTACCATTCCTAATTAAACCCAAATAGTTTGCATGTTTTTGCAACCTTCTCCGTGAACCCTGCCCCCCTTTCAAACTTAGTTTTTTGACTCAGAATACTCCAAAACCAAACCACTAACCATTTTAACCCCTGTAGAACTCAGATGCAGGCCATCCCTAGCAATCCAATCTCGCTTACAATAACTCCACACGTCGATGAATCTGATACTGCGCATATGGCAAATTTCTTTGAGTATCAGGTTCATGCACCTAGCCCGCTGGTTTAACCAGCTCCTATTGACTCCGTACCTGGGCAGCAACCCAACCACTTGGACACTGGTCGAACTGTTGGTTGCTTTATCCAACAGGGAATTCCTCATTTTTACTACGGCTTACATCGTTCGTTCCCACCCATAAAGTGACCATATCCTCCTTATCAAATGTCCCCCTCTTCTCTGCAACCTTATTTACATCCTTCACCCGAGCCCCTGGTAAACAACACCTAGTCACCTTACGTTTTACCCTCCCGATTGAATTTCCCACCTCACGCACCATAGAATCCCCCAATATTACCCCCTTCGTCTCCCAGTCTGTCTCCTTACTGCTAACTTCCCCCTTCACCTCTGGAATAATCCCACCAACTAACTCACAGCTAATGCCCACATCCTTTTTAATAACTTCCCCATTTCCATCTGAATTGTTTATCTCCTCTGTCCCACAACCTGAGGCTATTTTGGCCTGCAAAATGGTCATCCTATTTTTTAAGTCCAGGAGCTCAGCACACTTAGTGCAAGTGAAATCATCCTCAGAAATGGACTCCTCTTTTCCCTCATACAGGCAGAACATCTGACAAATGTCGCAAGAAATCCACCTGCTCCCCTTCCCATTCTTAACCTCTTTCAAAATGCATATAACACCCATAATAACTCGAATGATCCACTTATACAAAAGCAATACAAAAAGACAAAAGTGCAAAATTTTAAGAGTAACTACTAATAATTAAAATAAGAAATCATTTGAGTTAAAGATACAAAGAATGCAGATAACTAAATCAGTAGTAAATAAAAATAAACTAAATTACTACACCCAACAAAGAACACAGGCCTAACAACAAAGGAATCACCGCATTTTAGGCTTAGCTCAAAAAATTGAAAAACACTTTAAGAATGCAAGTAAAGCAAAAATAAGTCTCAATGCACAGAAATACTAAATTATATGCTGAAATACAATAAAAATACCAAAACTGATACAATAAAAACAAACAATTTACATTAAAAATATCACTTAGCTCAGAGCAGCAAAAATCTCCCCTGCAACACTGGCGCCCTCTAGCGGCGGATCAATACCTTCAATAATACCTTCATCTTTTCTCCAAGTCCTTAAATTTGACAACTTTTTTCTAAATTACGGCGGACTTTAGGACATGTCTCGATAAAGGGTAAAAATTATGCGTCAAATTTCGATTCCTACCTGTTTAAATATATATTTTTTTTTTATCTTTATACTATTCGCGTGGATCCCTGGCCAGAATGCCATGGAGTCAGATATCACTATATGGTGGATGAAAGAGATTGGGCAATTAGTTCGGTTGTTGTTCCGAGGCGTCTGAAATTTCTTTGTGATGAATCGGTTGGAGAAATATTTTTGAATTCCTTTGAATTGCTTAATATTGACGCGAATTTGAATCGCGTGATCGTCTTGCAAATTGTCATTAGAATCACTGTGACAAATGGTAACCAGCAGTTCCGTCCAGAAATAAACGAGCCTAATTTCCCGTATAGCAAAAATGACATTCTAGCATCATATCAATATTATATTTATTTAGTAAAACTACAGATGCCCTTGGTGAAATCTTTGAAAGAAAAAAGTGCTGACTGTTCACAAAAAGGTTATTTGTGGTGGACCGAGTTTTTAAACTGTTTAAAATTAAACGAAACACTGTTCAAATGTAAAATTTAAATGCGAGAGTTAAGGTGTCCTCGCCGTGACCTTTCAATCAAAAAAGTTTGTTCGAAGCGTACTCAAAACTTATTAAGGTTTGACAGACAGACCGACAGACCCACATATTAACCATCTCAAAACCCTACTTTAGAATTTTTAATTTTTCGATAGTTAATTATTTTATTTATTCTCGCCTTTTTTGGATTTGACGATATTTTAAAAATCCGTTAAGTTACGTTTAATACTTGGTTCGTCTTTTTTTTACTTGAGCCGGAAAGTGATCTAAAAAAAACACTGATCGTATTTACGTCTCTTAATCCATAACAAAAGATACCTTTTCTCACACAAAATAATACATTGCTTTGTACTAATTACCAAGATGAAAACAGATGACGTGAATCGTTAACTACCATTCACAAGAAGTATCATCAATACGAAACTTATATTTCTAAAAACCAATTGTTGTCCAGATCTTTATTCTCTATGCTAAAAAGAAACTTCCTCCTATATTGCAAACTTTGCATACATAAATAATTGATAAGAGTGAATTAGTTAAATATGTTTGAATGGGGAAAAACAGTAAAAATTGAATTTAGAGGTTTTCAAAATCTGTCATATAAACATTTTTATCAGAAAAATACTGCAACAAGGTCGCCATAGTATTTTTCACGCATTTATTTACCTACATTTACACCAGTGGTTCTCAACGGGGGCGATACCGCCCCCCGGTGGGCGGTGGGAAGATGTTGAGAGGCGGTAAGACTCTTTTGGGCAGCAGGGGGGCGGTGGACATATTTTGGGCGGTAAGGGGGCGGTGTTAAAATTTGTTTAAGATAACATTTTTTGGGCAGGGCGATAGAAAACCCTTTTCCCATAAATCGGTAAGGATAGCTTTTAAAAAAAAATCTGGTGTTATCTCCTGTACCCTGACCCTTCTCTTAACGTCATCAAATATAACAAAAAATTTTCCCACAGTGCTTAAATTTAAAAAAAAAAAATTTGGAGCTAGGTCTCCACTTTCATAGCGTAAACTATCTAAAATGGCCTTAAAATTGTGTTTTATTGATATCCAGTTAAAACTTGCACAAGAAAAGTCCTAAAATCCTCCCCCCTTCACTTTTAAGCCAAAAAATAGCTTAAAATTGCGTTTTGAAAACTGCCCTTTTAAAAAACTTCCGGGGTAAAGATCCAAAACCACCCACCTCTTTCACTAACATAACCACACATAGATTAAAATTTTTGTTTTTAAACATTTCTGTCGGGAGAGCTCTGGAAACCACTTAAAAAGACAACTTAATGTTTTTTTTTTTTTTTCAAAAATGATTACGGGAGTGAATATCGAACTACTCGCCTACCCTGCCCCAAATCATGACCAAAAAGAGCCTGGAATTGCGTTTATAGGAATTCGGTTCCTAAAAATTTGTAGAAGAGCCACCAGAGCCAGCCGACCTTTTGTGTTGTAAGAGCATGGCCGTAACAACACCAAAGGAAGTTCACAGTTTTTCAGAGTACAATGTGAAAAAATTTCTGGAGAAAACTCCCGAACCTTTACCATTCCCTCAACCTCAACAGAAATAGTTTAAATTCTAGTTTTTAAGACTTCAATTTCAGAGAACATCGGAAGGAGCTTTGACGCCCCCTAACATGACTAAAATTAGCTTAAAAATAACTTTCACAAAACTTCATGAAGTTTTTCTGCCTTGTTAATGTTACCACAAAACTTGCCTAAAATTACGTCAAGTTTAAATGCTTCACCGTGGTTGAGTCTGAATCTAGCTCTTAACACCACAAAACCTAAGCTTTAAGGAACTGCGTTTTTAAGACTCCATTTTCAAAACAAGCGTCGTCATTGCTGTGATGTCTCCAATAGCATACTATAATTGAGTTACTAAGACTTGGAACTCTTGGCATTTTATCTAACCTTCAAAGTCATAAAATACTCAAAAAGAATATCTCTAAATCGAACTTATCTCTTAATTTGTAAATTTTACTCTTTTCATTTTTTCCCTCCAATTAAAACTCGATTTATAATCTTTAAGGATGACATGTACGGGTGGTAGTTTCAAGTCTTTGTCCCGCCTGGAAAAAATCGTAAGTCAGCCTTTGTTATCGCAATGAATAAGGGTTGCGTATTGCATAGTTGCAAGTAAATAAGAACAACACGGTTTGGGGAACCATTTGAACGCAGTGCATTTTTCAAAGTATATTGGTTTAAAAAAAAAAATGTTAAAAACAACGCATTTTCATTTCAAACCTTTTTTTTTTCTTATTTACCTTCAAAATGGGTTACTCATTTAATAGAACTATTCTGGGCACTTGGTTGATTCTTTGACACTGTGTCAAAGTTCTGTTTTTTGGAGGGAAAACATTGACTGCTTTTTTTAAAAAATATCTCTTCAGCTAGAAAAGTTTTTTTACTCCATAGTCATGTTTCAACTATTTATTTGGGCAAAATTATGGAGTTAAACTGGTCAAGAAAACTGCTTTTTTTCTCCCCCTCTTCCGTTTCACGCACTTCTCCAAAGGGGGCGTTGAAAACAATTTCAGTTTTAAAGGGGGCGGCAGCTTAAAAAAGGTTGAGAACCACTGATTTACACCATTAAATTTTATTTATCTGAGTAAATAGCTATCCATTTAGTTGATACTTTAGTTTAAAGGATTTTTCTCATTGTCAGTTGATAATCATTAATCTCGAGTCGTTAGGGATAAAAATCTCGCATTTCTTTTGCACTCTCATATAATACTGTCTATTCAAAATGAAACAGCACTGACATTACAGTTTGCTCAATGAACCGTGCTTATACATTTGATACCATAGCTAAGGATTTCACTCTAAAACTGCATCATTTTTCTGAGATCAGAGGTTCGAGGCAACCGTACACTCCATTTTAGAGTAACGACCCATACATGATATGGTTTTCTAGTGCAGAAACGCTCCATAAATTTAAAGGGCTCCGAATTCAGTGGCGAACGTCAAATTTCCTCGGACACCTAATCCTGATGTATGCTCTAACTGCTATATTTCCTATAAAGTTCCATTCCATGCGGGGAGATTTAGAAAACTACTGAAATTTTCAAAATTGGATATTGGATTTTATTTTTTTCCTTTTCTTTCAAAGGAAGTACAACCAGATCATATTATGCGGGACAAAAAGAGTCAGATCAGTCGACATAAAATCTATGCTATCTTATTTCTGATATGTACAGAGGAATTTAATATAGAATGCATTTACTTGAAATATGTATCTATAACATTTCTATATATATTTATACTATTGAACATTAGTAATAACAAAAATATAATGTATCAAAACTAGTGAAAGTAAAATGCTTTAAAAACATTTTTTTCCTGATTTTAATTATAATTAAAAGAGATTAAAAAAAAACATTTTAACATTAAAAAAAAAGGAAAAGGAAAAATAAGGAATTACAATAAATGTTTTAAAACATAAGATTTAAACATTTTGCCTTAAAAGTAAAAAGTCTATTAACTGAATAATGACCAACTACCTTTAGTAAATTGCAATTTAACGGGTGATTTAAAATGACTGTTACGATACCGTTAAGGATTTCCATCTGATTTAAACACCGACATATTTGCAAAATAACTACTACATATGTTGCCAATATAGCCATAATTATAAACGATTAATTGTTTCAGTAAATATGCCAGAAAATGCAGTGTAAATTCAACAAGGCACCACAGATTTAACATAATCGTTAATATGCTATTAATTGTGCAGTTCACCTTTATTTTTTCTTCTTAGATTTTAAAAATAGTATATAATGAAGAAACACTTACAAAATGCAGCAATAGTATATTTTCACAGTCAATTGCTTTCGAACGTAGAGGTAACAACCAATCAAAAACTCTTATTTCGACACATGTATCAAGGAATTTTTTGATGGACTCTGGATGGGAAATGAATAGGTGGAGGGGGAGGTGTAAAAGCAATTGAGTTCTTACACTGTAATAATTAGTTCCGAAACTTTTCTGAAAAATAATGGGTAGTTAATGCTCCTTACTTCTGTAACATATGTTATAAAAAATAAAAGTTTCATATGAAAACTCAATAACCGTTCTGAATTTTTTCTGGAATTCTTTTAAAGGATTCAAAAAACTTCCATGTTAAAGCCAATTTTGTTTCTTAAATGAGTCAGGGACCATTGGAGAAAACTTATATATGGTAGAGAGCTTTTTAACTTACTAGGAAAGCGCCTGAAGCAAATACGGCTTAAACTAAGGCATACTGAGGCTGATGAATTCTAACGAGAACAAAACTGGAATCTCTGGATTGCATAACCAAGCTGGCGGTGTATTACGTGTAGTTCTTTTTGATCGGTAACATACTTCTTAAATCGCCATCCAACGGCAATGCAACAATGACTTTGCTAAGTAGATGCATCCATTGCTTTGCTATGCTGATTGGTTAGTTTCCAAATTAAAATTTGAAAATTAAACAATTTAACTGCTATTAATTTCGAAGATCTTCAGTAGATGGTGGTGTAACTTTTGATAACTCTTTGAGTTCGTTGAAATCAAGAAAACGATAGATAATTCCGTTATTTGTAAATTTATTATAGCCTAATTTACAATTAATATCAATCTGTTTATTATCGTCGGCAACGTTCATACTTCTTTGAATAGTTTAATTTACTTACCGTATGCGCTCTCCATTGGTTTTTAATGGCAACGATAAAAGAAATAAGACAAAACAGCTGAAATATTTTTATATAAAGTTTTTCGTTATTGGTTCTTCTTGCCCGGCGTTAGTGGAGATCAATATTTTATTTATTGTTATTGTATAGTAATTTTTTTTTTTGAATTAAAAGTGAAAAGTTCGATTTTATATACCTAATTAAACAACATTTATATTAAAGTGTAAAACAATAAACAATAGGCATTTAGCATTATGGCAGCTTTGATAAAACACAAAACAGGGATAAAGTTGAACTGTCCATTTTCTAAGCCGATATCTTCAATCTAAATGCGCGTTGTTACTTAAAGCCACTAATTCGCTCCTAAGACAAACATGAAAAAATATTATTTTGCTCATTATTTTTCGTGCAATTAAAGTTAGTAAAATATTTAAATACAGATGCACGTTACTTTGTTCTTTTATTTAGAAATTTAGCACTTTTTCGAACAAGATGAGGATCTTATTTGAAAAGAAATGAATTAGATTTAAACCCCAAGCACCATGCATCAAATGCTGAGTATAACTTTCTGATTCAGCAACCAAGTCTTTTCATCCAATTTAATCTCTATCAAAGTGCTTTTTTTAGTTTTAGATTTAAACATAGCTTTTTCGAACAAGATGAAGATTTTGTTTCAAAAAAAGAAGTAAATTAGAAATTAAACACCGTGTGATTTTTTTCTTAAGAAATCAAAGTGATCTTTATACAAGGACAATTCTGGAATTTCATGGGGGTTGATTTTGAAGCAAAATGTAAAGAAGTAAAACAAATTTAATCATGTGCTTCAGTGGTTTCGTGTAACCATACTACTTTAAAATGAAAATGAATTCTTTAACGTTACACTTTTTGAAAACTTGGAAATAATTGTTTTTTAAGAATGAGTAGGAAATAGAGAAAAAAATCTTTCCATTTATTAGCGGTATATTTGTTTAAGCTTTCCTTTTGGATCTATTCAGTAGTTCCGTACTTTGACTTCACTAAAAAGGCAGAATATAATCATTATTTCAATTCTTTTCACATTGCGCAATAGCTGCTATAGCAGATTGTATATTTATTTTTTTCTAAACGGATCTGGTAGATGCTGGGGTGTTTAGATTTATGCGACATAATCTATTAGAAAAGGGTGATGTCCCTACATAATGTTTGTTCCACTGTTCATCACAATCTTACTAAAGAGAAAACAGAATAAATAATGCTTAGCAATCATTTACCGATAAAAATCAACCGTTTTCTTTTATTATTAATTTAAATTCAAGGATAGACTTAAGCAATAGAACTTTAACGGTAAATGTCTAAAAAGATATCATGCATGTTTTTTAAAGTTCGTTAAATTCTGAATGAAAATATTCACCAAAGTTTTACACAGCATGTTTTTTTTTTTTTCTTTTTGTAGGCTGATCTTTTAGTTAATTGTGTTGTTTCTGCAGGAATCCAAGTAAATCAAACTTAATATTATCGATTTCATATTTTCGCAAAACATATAAAAAGTTTCAATCTCCTATCAAGCTGACTATAAGATTACTTTTAGTACACACTTGCAATATAGTCCTTTCTTTTGGTACAAAACCATAATTTCTGAAAGCTTAACTACGTCTGGACAAATTACCTTTCTTATGTCAGTAATTTTTTCCAGTTTTCCGTTTTTTTCTTTATATTTGGGACCAATTTTCAGTAAGTGCTTGCTCATTTCTTTAGTTTTGCTCTTTGACTTGTAATTGTACCTCAATATCTTGTTTTGGGCTTACTTAGGTTGACATATATCCTGTTTCCCCCTGTTCCACTGTTGACCGAAATACCATTTTCATTGTTTGACATGGGCTTTTTCACTCTAACTTCCAATTTGACCAAAAGAAAAATCTACCTGAGTTGTGTTCGATATGTCTGAATACTTATAATAATCTTATTTCGTGTTAAGCCTATTTATACACTAATAAAAAGCCTCCATAGCAGCCGTGAAACAACTACTTTACTAATCGTTTGGCAAATCCTTTTATTTATGTTGCTTTTGTTTTATTCATATTTCGCTTAAGTTTTGACAGAATATACATTCACTGATCTTAACTTTTTTTAATGAATGATCGATAAAAGGTGCAGGTAAAGGGATATGTGCAAAAATTACACACATTGTTTAGGCACATTGTAGTTGTGCGTTACTCGTTGAATGTAAAATAGCATTTTATAAGGATTCACCGCCAAATGTAGTGATAATTAATCATTAGTATTTAATTTACAAAGTAAAGACAGTACAAGTTTGCCAAACAACGTTAGTTCATTTTAACAAACGAGAATGTAATTAAAGAAAGAAACTATCAAATTACACATTTTAGTATTCCCAAGTAGCACGCTTCGTTTTTTAAAGGTTGTAAAATGGTCATTATCGTTGTAACAACAGCTTAAAATCGCTTATAAAACGTTTAAAGGTTATTTGTGCTACCTGGGTTCTTTGATCAACTCCTTAATTAATGTAACTTTTTTAAAAAAGAAATAATTTGGGTAATACGCAAAGAAATTTTATTAACTGAAATAGACAACGTCAATGAAAGCGCTGTCCTTTACGGTATTATACTTTTCCTGAAAAGAACAGAGCTATGGAGATTGAAATATTTTTGCAAAATGAAAATCTAGAAGTCCATGTTGTGCCCACTAGGCGAATTTCATAACACTGAAGTGAGGAAACTCAGTTTTCGCTGAAGCAGTAGAAAAGTTTCGAACTTACAAATATTGCAGATGCATTCAAAATTAAGGGCAAAGCATTGCCGTAAGGTACACATATCGAACATTAAACTCACTTTGACATGTTGTACACTTAATTTATATTTCTGTTTGAACAGTTTATAAATAACTTAATTGTATTGAAATATGATATACCGCTTTTAGCCCTCGTACATTTGTCCAAACCAACACGTAATTCTTACGTTGTTACGTAGATTTTTATAACCATTTAAACTAATATTTAATGCTATCTCATAATTTTTCACTGATTCAGCAGTCCTTTATTTTTTTCCAAGATACCTACAAGGGAAAGAACAATTAAAAGACATCTTCCCAATGTTTGGATAGAGGGAGTTTGATGCTAGTTTTCTTTTTTTAACAAAAGAGGTGTTTACAATGTAATATCTCCATCATCTATGGAAACCTGGAGCAAAGTGAAATAGCGAAGTTAATTTCATTTTTTTAAATTAACCAATTGGAACTTTGTTTCTAAAACGACAGCGCAGGCAGAAAAATTAATATATTATGACGAAACTCGCATTAAAAAATATTTTTTAAACTTTGGCAGTAAACTTGTACTTCCAAGCTAAAATGAAAAGTGTTCATTTTTTCCATGTGGCAAAGTAAAAAATAAATAATTTTTTGATAGTACATTTTCTATTTAATTATTAAAAGTGTTTTTAATATAATAAATAAAGAAATAAAATAATGAATAAATAAATGCGATAGTCAAACAATAAATCAGATTTCTCGCGCTCTTCCTTCGTCGCCCGGAAAATTAGATATTTTTAAAATGTTGTTTTACATTTGACATCATAAAAAAAGTTCTACTTCTCAAAAAAAAAATTCTCTAATCCATTAACAAACCTGATATGTATTCCTTACATCTAAATGCATTGCTGTTAAAATTGCAACTTTTGATTCGTATTCCAAGATCAAATAATGTAAACCTTAATTTATTTATTTCACATTATAAAGAGAAAAAAAATTGCTATGCTAATATTCATTTATTTTAATTTAGAAAATCGTCCAAATATATGATAATAAACTAATCATTATAATAGAGGCTCATGTCATTGACTTTGTTTATTAGTTTAATCGTTTCTTTCTAGGACCTCGATTATGATGCGTTTTCCCTTTTATTGCGGTTTTATGTTGTCTCTCGATAAGCGCGATGTAACGGGGTTCTACAGTAATATTAAGGGGTCACAGTACCTTTCTAACAATTTTTTTTAATTTACGTGAAAAGCGTAATTCTTTGAAACCTTTGTTTTTGCACTTATTTAACAATAAATAATTTATTTTCAAACATTAAAAAATTTTGCTCACTTTTTTAAAAAATTTGAGAAATTTAAGAAAATTCCAATTGTTTCAGAACCCTAAGGATTTTTTATTTTCGCACTTATTTCAAAATTTCTTTTTGATAAATGATAACAAGAATTACCTCTAAATATCTGTGCATTCATTTTTTATATATTGATTTGAAATTATTTTGTGACCTATTACTATGTAAAAAATTATAACAAAATTTTGTTTCTAAATGTTCAGCAAGCTTTAAAAATTTTAGTAATTTATAAAATGCTTATTCAATGCACAGTTTTATTAAATATATTATCCTGAGTGCAAAGAATATTGCTTTAAAGTTTTATCTTCAATAGAACTAAATCCTTAGCGTTTCCAGTAACATGGAAACACTAAAAACTGATCATCGAGAAAAAGTACTTTAAAGTCTTGCTTTTTCATTGGAACGCATAGCATGCATGCCCTAAAGTCACTCATAACTTATTAAATAATTGAGCTAGAGCAATGCTACTTTTTATGAGTGTTTTAAATAACTTTTACTTTGGAAAAAAGCAATAAAATTTTTTTTGGTTGTTTGGTCATTTTTGAGGTATTGTAACCCCTTAAATAAATAATTGCTACACATAGTATTAGTAGGTCTCAGCTAATATTTAAAATATCAACAACAAGTTCTTTATTATTTAAAATGGCAAAAATAGTTTATTACTTGCATGAAAATATTGCAGTATGAGTATCCTTTTTTTTAAAAACTGCTTGTATTATCACATACTTTCATCTTTATAGGTGACTTTCTCCTGACTGAAAAATAACGTGTGTTATTACATAGTTATGGTATTACCAGATAGGTGGTGCTAAAAGTAGAGTGTGAAATTCACTATTTCAATTTTCCCTACCTCCTGCTTTGAAAACTATCAGTATTTCTTTTTAATACTCGATATTTGAGTAATTTTTCTATAAAAATTTTAGAATCGGATTTTTTTATTTTATTTATTTTTTTGTGGGTCATTAATCTCTTACCTTATTTCAGTAAATTTATCCGTATTTTAGTACTTTTTTTTATAAAATTTTGAAGCGCATTTCACAAAAATAAAACATTTTTCGTGGGCCAGAAATCTCTCATACGAATAGCAATAGATCCATATTCTAGTCGCATGGTTCGTTTGGCTCACAAAAGGAAGATACCTACTTGCAAGACGTCTTTTTTTTTTCTTTTTTCTCCCCCCCCCCTTCACCTGCACGACCTCCATCAAGAACTTTATCAATCGACGTGGACGGAATCGACCAATGAGAGACGATTAGAAGACTCTTTCTATTTTTGCGTTTCTTCCAGCCAACTCTCATTACGAACTTTCCTATAAGTACTGAAAGAATGGATGGATGAAATCGCCTGTTTCGTATTCTATGCATCTCCGTCTGGGTTATTATTTTCGCTTGATGTCAAATAATAATAAAATAATAGTCTAACAATTTGACTACGCAGTTTTGATTGAATTTTTAAAATAGTTAATGAAATATGAAAAACTTCATGGACTATTTTTACATTTTTAAATAAGTACGAATAGACGTATTGATCTGACAGTATTTAACAAAAAAGAAAGAAAATGTTGCTTAAGCATTATACCAATGTCTAATGTGCCAAATATTTTTATTTGCTAATTTTAAGTACAAATATGCTAACAACCAATCTATTTCGTGGTTTCTACATAACCGTGATTAAACTACAAAAAACGCCTTTCTAAAGCCTTTCTAAAAAATGCCAAAGTGAACTGTTTGAAAATTTGAAGTTTTTAAGATACTACATTGTGTACAATAACACAATTCTTGAAAAATCATTATTTCGCGAAGCTATATATGCTAAATAATTTAGAGCTTAAAAAATGCTAAATAATTTAGAGCTTAAATTGCAACCTAAAACCAAGCACGTGTAACTGTAAGCTGTAGAAGGGGGATTTATAGTTGAACAAGAACAAGGAACGATGGATAATTGTTCAGTATGCGTTTTCATATCTTCAGCATTAGACGCGTGCGTCAAAAAAAAAATATGTCAAACACTATCCAGCTATTTCAATGTTAAACGAATAGTTAAGCTTATTAGTATAGTATTTGGCTTATATCGCTCAATAAGATGAAGATTTGAAAAATAAAAGTAAAGTGAGTGAAAAAGCAAAGAGTTATTTCAGCTAATGATTCTGAGAATTAATTTCAAAAACTTTTTCTTCCTTTTAAATTGGACATACTTATTTAACTTGAGCTTTAAACACAAATTTAATTACATGCTTTTGTATTTTTTGGCAATCAGAGAATCCTTTGAGTAAATATTTAATCTAAATACAAACTGGAACTTCGTCGAAACTCCTATAATATTGCACTAGTTACAACATTTAACGAAATCAGATTTCATGATGTGCTCTGTAAACTTAATTGCTGCTTAAAGTACTTAAGCTCTCTTAGAATTTGAAAATACAAAATTGTTTCATAATATTTACTATTGCAGAAATAGAAAGATTTGAATAAATATCATTTTAAAACGATCAAGATAATACGCTTATTTGTTACATAATGCTGAATTTTATTTAATTCCATATCACGAAAATATTAAGAAGTAAAGTGAGAAACGTCCAACTTGGAAAGCGAAATATTTACTAAGAAGCTTATTTGCGTTGAAAATACCATAATAGTTAACAAGCAATTAATTTTCCGAACATTGTCCATTTGCTAAAATCCAAATTTTCCCAATTCCAATCTACTTTCTTCGAAACTGAATAAATTAAAAATCATTGCGTTGGTTCGGAGTTCACAATTAATATCATGGATACCATTTACAAGAAACTTATTAAGTCAACTACCAAAAAACAAACAATGTCTTCAGTAAACGTTTGTAACTCTGTTATAGTATCCTTTTTTCATAAGAATCAGTCTTTAGATCACCAAAATCTTAGAAAAGTTTACTTTTCAATCGCCTTTGCTAAAGTCAAAATTTTCGCATGTTAAACACCCGGATCTGAAACTTTACAGGTGGGAAATTTATAATATTTCTTGCCAGTGCAGCTTGACATACGAGTACATAGGACAGACACGACAATCTCTTCAATTCCGTATAAAAGAACATGAATATTGTGTCGAAAAACAGACGAAAAACTGACTTTAATATTTCTCGTAAAAGTGGAAACATTACCTATTCAGCCTAGGGGGTACAGCCTAGGTAGTGCGCCAGAATGGTGCAATTAGCAACAAAAACAAAGTTGATTTTAAAGCAATCCGTAGCATGTCAAATTATATCAAAGCAGTCTGTTTTTTGTTTTTGTTTCTTCAACAGTACGCATGTAAATGAAGCATCGAATACTCGATTTATCTCCAGAGGGGGGGGGGGCACACCCTTCCACCCAGGTGAACTTTTTTTATCTTTATAAACATATGAATAAACATCATCGCTAGTCGAACATTTAGAGTGCATAACATCAATACCCATTGTTGTCTTACGTAGTCTGCAACCGAGTTGAGACGTTACAAGTTTTAAAAACTACATTTAAATATTATTTTTAAAAAGAACCAAAAAAAATGTATTCCAGAGAGACATTTTCTTTTTGTTGCAACAGAAAAGTTGGAAATTCTTCCAAATGCGTTTAATCAAGAAAACAATAATAACAACTATTTAAAAATTTACGATATTTGTAAACAATTACATTTAAAGAAATTGAAAGCAGCATTGCGATACAAACAGCGCTTTTTACAATATAAAAGATTCTTTCTTCTTGATTATAGCTTCAAAATCGCTTCATTATTTTATTTTTCAACACCAGAATATTTATTCTGTCTTCCTTTGAAATTAATTTGAATAGCTCGAAAGAAGAATATTTGAGAAACATTTTGAAAGAAGGTGTTTGAATTTAACTTTTTTTCCTTCTAACCTCAGATAATGTGCTTCATCGAATTCCGTTTTCCAATTTTGACAAGATAATAATGCTTTGTTAGCTAGTAATTTAATTTGTTAGGTACAAATAATAGACAAAGAAAATTAAGCATGGATCGATATTATTTAATCTTACGTTTTGTCTTTGCTTGGAATTTTCAGAAAAAAGGGAGGAGAAAAAGGGGAGATTCTTTGATTTACAAAGTAAATAATTTAAGAAATCTCAATTAGGTATTGTTGCATTCGTGTTTCGAAATTTAACTTTTATTTTTGAAAAATACGAATTCAATGTATCGTTTATTTGAGTTGGAAATATTTAAAGAGACAAAATCAATAAATTGGGTTTGATTTAAGCGATGGTTACAGCTGTAAAACGAGTTATTAATGAACAAAATATAAATTTGTTACTCTGAAATTATTATGAATGAAAAATTTATTTTTTAATTATTAAGATATGATTTTATAGAACACTGTACACTATTTCTTAAATTAATACGTATTCATTTTAAAGCATAATATAATTTATTTTATTCCTCAAAACTGAACCTTGCTCTGAAAAAAATTTAGACACATCGCAAAGTATTTCTGGGTGACGTTTCACAATTTCCTGATTACACCTTTTCGATACAGAACGTTGAAAAATAGGGAAATTTGGTGATGTAGAAGAATCACTTTATCATCAAAGCAAAAAATTTGGAAACATTTCAGTATTACTGAAACGAACAAAATAATAAAGCTTGACATCTTGAATACGCATGAGGTTTTTCGCAATTACGAGTTGCAATAAGACCCTACTGACATTTTTCATCATATTTAAAGAATTGCTAAAAGTGGCAGTTTATTTTCAGTGGTGTTTATTTTCAACTCAAAATCTTTTACTTTTTCCATTTCCAAAAACAAATTAATTTCGCATTAACATCAGAGTTGATGACAAATGACTAAGCGAGCGGTTGCAAAAACATGAAAGTTCTTAACTAGATTTATTTTACTATTGACTGTCGTGTTCATGAGATTTTACATTAGATCTATTTTTACGCATTCTCTCATGCACTTTCTCACGATGTTTATCTCACTTCTTTTGCTCTGAAAGTGAGTTACCGATAACTACTGTCAAGTGAGAGCAAATAGCAGTCCTGATTGCTGGAAAATCAATGTGGACGTACTTGACTTCTTGATAGGTCTATTGAAATTACTTCAAATAGTTTTTTTTAACACTAGATTGCCCAAGAAAGTCATTTTGACTGCTTGGGAAAAATTGATATTACACTCAAATATACCAGAAACTAAAGAGGAGGGGGAAATAACTACAGTCTATATATCTATATGTATAAAAATGGATATATGTAAATTTGTATATATGTATATTTGTATGTTTGTTCCTTATCCAAATCCACAGGTTTCGTGAGATTTTCCTCTAACTTGGTAAATAGGTTCTTTGATGCACTAGAATTCACAGACGTGGGGTTTTGAAACTTTAAATAATCCAAAAAACTCAAAATTCAAATTTCTTTGCCACAAAATGACCATTTTCTTTCCATTTTGAATATACACAGTTCAGTCACATTAATGTGACCACCACGTACTTTCGTCTTCGACGTTAAATTATCAATCACAGGAGGCACTTGGTAGCACAGTGCAGTTGAGGGTATATAAAGGGTTTGTGAGGGTTTTGGAAAACATTTCTATCATTGTTGTAATGCAAAAACTGAGCTATTTATCCGGCGTCCAAACGGGCATGATCATTGACTTTCGGGCCAAGGTGGGAAGCATTTCCAAAATGGCTGAGTTTTTGAGCTGTTCGCTTGCCATCGTGGTAAAAGCGTACCGTGCATAGCAAAATGGGACTGTCAAAAATCAGCAACGTGGAAAATGTAGTGCACCAGGAGCCATAGATGACAGAGGCGAACGACGGCTGCGAAGGTGCGTTTGGGTTGATAGGTGGGCTACCGTTGAACAACTAACCCCCTAGATGAACCAAGGTGCTCAGTCCCAATCGAGAATATGTGGGATCATCTCGATCGAGTTATTCGCGCCATGGATCCTCATTCGCTCAATCTAGCGCAGTTAGCCACGGTATGGGAGTCGACATGGCTCAAACTACTAGTGAGCACCTTCAGGGCCCTAACTGAGTCTCTTCTTGCACGTTTCACAGAAGTACGCTCTGCAAAAGGTGGTTATTCTGGCTTTTGACAGGTGGTCACATTAATGTGACTGGACTGCGAATAGAGTAATAGAGATAAGCCTTTACAAGAAAGTACAAATTGATAAAACTTAACACATTTAAATATTAGTATTTTCCAACAAATATTACGATTAGCAATGAATTATCAATTTAAGTCTCACCTATTTCATTTTAGCATGAAATAAGTTAAACATAATGCAATACCGAGCAACGCGGGAAATAAGCTAGTTTTTAATAAAAGCACTCATTCGCTGTGTCACAAAAATCTGACATTGTGGGATTATATACATAATTTTTAAACCCCAATAAAAACTAAAAAGCAGTCAAAATGACTGCTTGGGCATTCTAGTGTTAAATAACAATAAAAATTAACAATTTAAATTTTAATTTTTTAATAAAATGATATTAACATAAATATGTTAAACATTTGAAAAAAGTTTAATTTTCTCATTTTCATATCATAGAACAATACATAAATGTACTTTATTGATTTATTTTCGTCGTAATAGCTTGAACTGGGGAAATTAAGTACTTTAAGTAAGGAACAACTCAAACCGCAGAAGTGAATATTCAATTTAATCCAGAGAGCAAGAGCCCCATGCTTCTAAATAAAATTTAATATTCTCCAGTAATTGCCTATGTCATTCAAGTAAGAAAAAATATCCAATTTTCCGGTGTATGATCTCAGAAGGAAATCATTAATCTTTGGAATTTTTGATAACCGAGATTAAAGTGTACGGAACCTTGATTCCATTCACATTTAATCATTACTCATTGTGGTTCGTATTCGTCTGGGTGCTAACGTGGAATTGATGAATGGTTGGCGAAGTTTGAATTAAGCTATAAATAAGCTCCTGGATCAGAAAGGTTTTGAAATGCATTTTCGTTTTAAATGAGATGTTTTAGGTCTTTATTATAATTGAAAGAATGTTTTTTTTTTTTTTTTGTTATATTTTTTGCTCGAAAACTTTAGTAAAATGAGTTTTATTTTGTTAAGCAAAGGATATTATTAAACTATACCGATTAAAACCTGAAAGGGGAAAGATCAGAGTAATGATTGCATTTTGAAAGCTGTAATATTTTTAGGGCATGTTTGTGCTTTCATAAAAATTGGAAATTATAATTTTTCTTTTAGTTAAGAATTATTAGATAGATTTAAAAAATATTTTCAGAATTAAAGCACACAATAGTTGTATTTGATCATCCGGACAAAGCAACATTCATATCCGGGAAACATAATCTACAAAATATGTTAGATTCCTTCTAAACATAGATATTTTTATACTTGATAAAGAGCTATAAGCACAACATAAATTGTGCAATTTTGTTTTATTTTTATTTTAACATTAAACATTTTCCTTTTGACAAACATATTACTAAATATGAAAAATAATTGATGACTAGATTTCATTTTGAAAAAAAAAATACTAGACTGATCATATTTAGTGGGGAAAAACTTCATCTTATTCAATTATTTGCAGCGAATATGACTTTCTGTGTGTGACTCATACTGACCAAAATGAATATGTGTAATATCTTTTTAATTTCTCAAGTAGGGGAATGTGGGGTTATAGTTGTTTACTTACCTGCTTAAAAAGGAACAAATATGAAATGTGTTCTAAGAATTATTGTACATAAAGAATAAATAATGTATTTTGTAATTCAACTTCTGTTGAAATATTATTTTTCATCTTTAGTAGTTATTTTGTACCTTCGAAAAAATGTGGAACATTTTATTGGACGATTAACAGTAATTTTCATCAAATAAATGAGTAAAAAACTAAAAAATATATATTAATGAAAAAAAATGAATAAGTAAATAAATAAATAAATGAATTAATTAATCTTAAAGAAAAAAATGATGTAATAAAATAGAAAATGAATAAGAAAATGAGTTAATGAATAAGTAAATAAGTAAACAATTAAGTTAAAGAATGTAAATAAATTAAAAAATGAAGAAATTCGTACGTACTTGAATGAATAAAAAAAACATAATGAAGTATTTCACTTAGACATAACATAATGAAGTATTTCACTTAATGTGCAATTGACGAATTACATCGAACATTTAAAATCAGAAATGACTTAATTTAAACTAAATAGCAGAAGAACTGGACAGGAGTAGATCTCAATAATTAGTTTAAATGATAATTACAAAGTTTTTTATCATTTTTTTACAAGAAATATTTTTGAAAAACCACGATTATGACAATAAAGGGGTATCAAATTTTGAAAATAGCTTGCATTAATGTTTTTCGTTGATCTTTGGAGCTACTTATTTTTTGACAGAAATCAACTATATGTGTCTAGGAACTTAGTTAAAATATTGCTAGATAGGTGACGCTGCAAACTGAAAATATGTTACCATTTCACTTTGCCCCACTTTTCCTACATTAAATTGATTGAAATTAATGTTTTTGGTTTGAACTGTATATTTTAAGAATTTTTAAAAAAAAGAGTCAATCAGATGTTTTTTTTATTTATTTATTATTATTTTTTAAATAGGTGGATGCATGTGTTGCTTAGTTTTAAAACGTTAAGGTATCGCTGAAATGTAGGTTTTTAGGCGAGGATGCTCTTACCACATTTTTCGAATGTTTAATTCATATTCGTAATGTTGTATATAGATAACCCCACCAGTCAGAAGAAGGATAGTACTATCCTTAATTTCTGTTTTTAATTTAACTAGTAACACATAGTTCTACATGTAACGGCTCTATATATATCTTAAAATTATACCCTAAAAATATTTAAAGTGCTAGTTTACTATTGAAGTTTTTGTCTCAAAGAAGATTCTGAAAATACTCACATATCTTGGTCTTTAACAAAAAAAAATATTTTTCTATGCACATAAACTAACGTATTTAGAAAAAAAGTGCGTATTATTCCCTGATAAACAAAATCTGATGTCTTCATAAAGAAAACCGTCAATAATGGAAGAAACACTAAAATTGTGATGTGTGACTTATATGATTTAGATGTAATTGAATAAAGTTATAAGTGTATCTGCTATTAGACAAAATAAGGCAAGCTACCTTTTATATTATCTCTCTCGTTTTTACTATTGTCACAAATTTTAACTGCCCAACAAAGTAGACGAAACACCATGCTTCTAAAAATAGTTTTTTAAATCATTTATTTTAAGTTCTGCAACGGATATTATTGTTTCACATACAATAGAAGGATGTATTACATTTTAAAAGTTTACTCTAAATAGTAGAAACACAATATTCAGTACCTAGTGCGGCTGAACAAAAAGAAATAAATTGTTTCAAACTAGCAATATATAGATCTCAACAGAGACATGCCCTTTTGGCTTAAACGTTAAGCGATACTATAAATTAAAATGATAAATATTGCCTACCCTAATGTCACTTATCAATGGAACAGAAAAAAAACTATGCTTTCTTTGTTTAGTTTCATTTTTTCTTATAGAGCCAAAAAAAAAGGTTGACTTTTAACGAATGAATTCCCAATGGGATCATTGCAAAATATTTCCGGCAAAGATCAATTCCCCCCCCCCTTAAGGGAAACCTGTATGAGGCTCGATATCAAGCGATTCCACCCTCTGCTCTTTCCTAAAACCTTTCCGATTATTCTTCACCTAAATCCGGTAATGCCTTCCGGTATTTTCGGAAGCGTCGTTAAGTTCAGGAAACGCAACCATTATTTCAGCGATTTTTCGGGACGAACAATCTTTTATTACCGGTTTTTTCTATTATCGTAGAATTTGTTGTAAAAGAAATACTTTCTGTAAATCTAGAAGGCGTACATCCGCAGTTTTAGAATATGTTAGGGTTTTTTTTCCGATCAAAATGTAGATAGATCAAGCTCTTAAATTACGAAGTAACTGTGTAAAAAAATTAAGTCAGAAACATTCTTTATAAAAAAAAAAAAAACACTTTCACTCTCATTATGCACATGCTTATTTAGGGTACGTGAAATTAATCTTGCTTAACTTGTTCGATGGAAAAGGGGAATGTGAGCCAAGATAACATTGTTAAGATAACTTACCTTCTTCAAAGCTGGAAATTAGTTTCAAAAATTACAGTACCAAAAACCTCACAATGTGTATTTTATAATAAAACATGGATTGAAGTAGTATTTATTTTTTGGCAGTGAATTTGTACATTTAAAACAAGAAAGTGGTGAAATATTTTATATTTATTGCTCCTAAATAGTTTTCAGCAAATTAATAAAAAACAAACAAATTAGGAGTTAGATATAAGAAAAATAAATAAAGCTATGAAATAGGGAATGAATGAATGTGGCATGGAATCCCAAAATTCTCTACCATATTACGTACATTTTGGTTTTCAATTGTGAGACGTACCTAATTCTCACTTATCGTTTTGTATGCGATTTTTCTTGATGAATTTATGAACAGTTTATTTCATTTAATTATGTGCGTTCATAGTCCATAATTACTTTTTCAATTTATGCAAGAAAAAAAAGCTGGAGATGCGTAGACTTAAGTTCAAAACATTATTCATCATGAGCACTGACAGATATTTCTCTTGGGGCAAGGAATTTGGTCATAAAAGGTTTGAAGTTTCACGTGAAATAATAATACTCCACATCTGTACGTGTATTATTTGGGAACTTAACTTTTTTTACAGAGCAAGTCTTGATTGACGAATGTTTATTAGGCCAAGAAAGATCAGCTTAAATTACCGATGCCAGCTTTGATCTTAAAAGAAGACAGTTAATTAAAAGTAGGAAAAAAAAGGTTAGAGAAATGAATTTTCAATGAACTTGCTTCGTTTTTACTACAATAAGAAACTACCTTATCGGTGAACGTCCCCCCCCCCCCCCGTTCAATTAAGTCCCCTGTTTTAAACCAAGATCCATGTTTAGGATTTAAATCCAAAATCCTCCTCTTGGAGCACACCATCAATTACAGCGTTAGTTTTTTTAAACATATACACTGCGATGCAAAAGTTTAGATAAAATGCAAATATGTGGATAAAAAGAAAACCATTCAACGAAATGCTTTCAAATTTCTACTACAGGTACACAATAAGGTCCCAAATACGTGTCTGGAGTTCTTATAACTATAACTGGAATCAAATTTTGGATATTACAAAAGATATTTTTTTACATTGTTGCAAAAGTTTAGACAATAATCATATTTTATGCAAATATCCCTTGAAATGTGATTGGTGGAGGAAATGCGGGACTGTATTATTCATTTATAAAGTGCAGATATTGCTGAATAAATAATAAAAATCTCAAAAGCTCTTTAGTTCTCGTGTAAAGAAGATGAGAAAGTTTGGAAGCCGAAATTTAAAAATGAACCTACTTTATTAATTTTTTGTCTTTTAAATCGGCTCTAGTATGGTAGTACATTGTTTTTTACTTTATGGAGAGCAAATTCAGACATGCGTATCGATCAAAAAGTCAAAGAAAAATTATATTTCTTAAGGATGAAGGAATTGAAAAAACGGCTCAGACTGACGATTCGCCCCTTAATCCTACATAACTTCAACTTGGGTCAAAAACAGCACGTGACAGCACAAGTAGATGAACAACTGAATCGAAATGCATAAAAAAAACAAAGAATTGTGCCTGAGCCTTTTCTGACAGAGTGTCCCAAATAAGCCAGATTTTAATGTGAAAAGCAGCATATGTATTATCGTGACTAAAAAATGAATGGTACTTTCTTTGATAAAAATTATTAAAATTGGGATGGCCTAGATGGATTTATAATTCTTTTCGCGGGACTTGAGAAATATCCAATGATCATATGCTGTGCTGCTTTTACCAATAAAATCTAGCTTATTTGGGACACTCTGTCCGAAAAGGCTCAAGCACAATGTTTTGTTTTTTTAATGCATTCCGATTCAGTTGTTCATCTACTTATATTGTCACGTGCTGTTTTTGACCCAAGTTGAAGTTTTGTAGGATTAAGGGGCGAATCGTCAGTCTGAGCCGTTTTTTCAATTCCTTCATCCTTAAGAAATATAATTTTTCTTGGACTTTTTGATCGATACGCATGTCTGAATTTGCTCTCCACAAAGTAAAAAACAATGTACTACCATACTAGAGCCGATTTAAAAGACAAAAAATTAATAAAGTAGGTTCATTTTCAAATTTCGGCTTCCAAACTTTCTCATCTTCTTTACACAAGAACTAAAGAGCTTTTGAGATTTTGATTATTTATTTAGCAATATCTGCACTTTATAAATGAATAATACAGTCTCGCATTTCCTCCACCAATCTCATTTCAAGGGATATTTGCATAAAATCTGACTATTGTCTAAACTTTTGCAACAATGTAAAAAAATATCTTTTGTAATATCCAAAATTTGATTCCAGTTATACACTGAAGTGACAAAAGTCATGGGATACCTCTTAATATCGTGTCGGCCCTCCTTTTGCCCGGCGAAGTGCAACAACTCGACGTGGCATGGACTCAACAAGTCGTTGGAAGTCTTCTGCAGGAATATTGAGCCATGCTGTCTCGATAGACGTCCATAATTGTGAAAGCGTTGATGGGGCAGGATTTTGGGCACGAACAGACCTCTCGATGGTGTCCCATAAATGCTCAATGGGATTCATGTCGGGCGATCTAGGTGGCCAAATCATTCGTTGGAATTGTCCAGAATTTTCTTCAAACCAATTGCGAACAGTTGTGGCCCGGTGACATGGCGCATTGTCATCCATAAAAATCCCATCGTTGTTTGGGTACATGAAGTCCATGAATGGCTGCAAGTGATCTCCAAGTAGCTGCACATAAGCATTTCCAGTCAATGTTCGGTCCAGTCGACTAGAGGACCAAGTCCATGCCATGAAAAAACAGCCCACACCATTACGGAGCCACCACCAGCTTGAACAGTGCCTTGCTGACAGTTTGGGTCCATGGCTTCGTGGGGTCTGCGCCACACTCGAACCCTACCATCGGCTCTTACCAGCTGAAATCGTGACTCATCGGACCAGGCCACGGTTTTCCATTCATCTAGGGACCAACCGATATGCTCACGTGCCCACGAGAGTCGCTGCAAGCGATGTCGTTCTGTCAGTAAAGGCACTCGAGTCGGTCTTCTGCTGGAATAGCCCAAGAAATCCAAATTTCTCCGCACAGTTCTAGCAGACACGTCCATTGTACGTCCCACATTGATTTCTACGGTGATTTGACGCAGTGTTGCTTGTCTGTTAGAATTTACGACTCTTTGCAGACGTCGCCGGTCTCGATCTTTAAGTGCAGGCGGTCGACCACTGCGCTGTCCATGGTGGGATGTTATGCCTGAAATTTCATACTCTCGGCACACTCTTGACACAGTGGATCTGGGAATGTTGAATTCTCTAACGATTTCCGAAATGGCATGACCCATGCGTCTAGCTCCAACTAACATTCCGCGTTCAAAGTCTGTTAATTCACGTCGTGCGGTCATCATCACGTTAAAACCTCTTCACATGAATAACTTGAACAGAAATGAAAGCTCTGTAAAAGCACTGCGCATTTATACCTGTTCTATGCGATGCTACTGCCATCTGAAAATTTGCATATTGCTATCCCATGACTTTTGTCACTTCAGTGTAGTTATAAGAACTCCAGACACGTATTTGGGACCACATTGTGTACCTGCAGTAGAAATTTGAAAGCATTTCGTTGAATAGTTTTCTTTTTATTCACATATTTGCATATTGTCTAAACTTTTGCATCGCAGTGTAGTACAGTAGCTAGTGCTGACTTACATAAAATAAAACTATAATAACTTGATCATTATTTCAATTGCTCATTCATTTTTCCATTTGCAAAAGTTTTATTTCAGTTTATTATTCTTTTTTATTTACTTATTTATTTATTTATTGTAATTATATTTATAAGCTTACAACTTTCCTAGAGAATTCGTCCAATCAAGTTTTAGACACCGTAACGCTTCTTGAAATTACGTTCAGAATAAAAACGTAAGTGTATATCAAAACTTAATTTAAAAATAGTTTAGCGAAATCTTGATTTCAGTGATTTCAAATGATAGAACAATAACTCAACCATGTACAGCTGTACTGACAAAATAAATCACCAAGTGATTAATCGCTTAATTCAAGTGATTAAGTGTACCTTTTCGTATAATGCGTTTCCTAATTAAATGTCACTACTGCTCGTCTATCACTATAAATTTGTATTCATGGAATGATTCTTGAGCGGCGTTTGTTGTCATTTGGCTAAAAAATGATATTTATTTTATGTTTTTAAAACAAACTTCGTCTTAATCCATTCCATGATCCACTAAAAAAAACATTATCAACGTTGAGATATAGATGTAATTTACAACGTTCAGTTTCCTCCCTATTATAGGCGTTCGGATTATCCTTCGGGTCTTTCACACTTTAGTTTTCATTTATTCCGGCGTTAATTTACTAAATGCAAAAAAAAAAAAAAATAAATAAATAAACAAATAAATAAAATAAAATAAATTAATAAATAAAATAAAATAAATAAATAAATAAAAAAGAAAGTGTGTTCTTTGTCGTTTTTAGCTTTTCAAAGCAATTATATTCAATGATATCACTTTCAGCTATAGTTTAACTGTATGTGTTGTATTATTGACTTTTTTCTTTATTTATTACTTACATTAATATCGTTGTTTACCAATTACTCTATTATCCGCAGTTAATATGCCACCTTATCCCGCTGCTATTTGGGAGTTTACTGTATATAGATGTGTTTGTAGTTTATTTTCCGATTAGCTTACTTACGGTTACGTCACCTATTTCTTGCATTTAATCATTACATGTGAATATTTTCTGTTATTTAATGTTAGAAAATTCCGAAAGGTCTCGAAATATTTTTGGGCTACGTTTCGAAGGGGGGGGGGTCTACCAGTTACCTGAATCGCTAAAGTTTTCTGAATCACAACATGTATCCTAAATAGCGACTTCTCACTTTCTCACTGTCGTAATAATAATATTTATCTACCTGTATGACGTCTCTTTGTTTTAGTTTTCTCACCTTCTGCTCAGTTACTGCTCTTTCAGATTGACAGTCTTAAATGAGAGTGAAGCACTGCTTCTCGAAATTGAACTATTGCAAGCTATGCAGGCAAACAATGTATTAGGTAGTCATGTGCAACTCTGTTGTACATTTAGTTGCTGCAATATTTGTCAAATTACTTTTGGAGTCTTCATTGTAAATATATTTTTAGTAAAATGTGTAGTTTATTCGGCTTCAAGCGTTTTCTTTCTCACTAAAAATCCTTTTCAAACCTTTCAATATCATTTTCCATCATTGGTCTAGTCAAAAGGTAATACAAGAAATGTTAGACAGCATTTTCATTTTTGGTTTTATTTCATTTAAGTGTTGCATTTTAAAGATATCTCTAAAATCCTCGTTTTAAAAGTGAACCCAATGCAAAACACTATTAAGAAAACTCTAAGCAAGAATTCCTTCTAAACCATTTCAATGGCACAAACTCATTCATTTCTCTAAAATAGTTTGATCACTCCACAGCTCTCCTCTATTAAAACTCTGGATTTTAAAAGTTGAAGGAAAGTGCCGAGTGAAATAATGTGTGACATCGGAAACGAAATTTTAAAGGCTAATTTTAAAAGGAAAAAAATCATTGAAATTAAAAGCAAAAAATATTTTTTTCAGTAAACTAATTGCTTTATTGAATTTCATACATTTTCTTGCAATCTAAAAATACATCGTAAAGCTTTTAATAATATTTTCACTCATTGGTCTAGTCACGAAATGCAATGAAACATATGTTAGGCAACATTTCATTTTTTGTTTTGATTAAGTTTCTTTGTAATATCAATACATTTTACTGGCATTTCTAAAATCCTCTTTCTAAAAATACTTATACTTTTAAGTTCATCTACTAACACTGAAAGTAAATTCTAAGCAGGAATTCCTAGTGAAACATTTCGATAGCCCAGACTTATTTCTCTAAAATAGTTTCACCTCTACACAGCTCTCCTCTATAAAAGCATTGCATTTTAGTTTCAAAAGAAAATGCCGCGTGAAATAATATGTGACATAAAAAATGAAACTTTAAAGGCAAATTTCAAAAACAAAATAGTTTTTTAAACAAAAAAAGAAAGAAATATATTTGCTTCATTTAGTAAACTCTTTGTTTAATGGAATTTCATACATTTTCTTGCCCTCTAAAAATTTTTCTCAAAGCTTTCAATAATATTTTCAGTCATATGTCCAGTCACGAAATGTATTAAAACATATGTTAGGCAACATTTTATTATTCTTTTTTGTTATGATCTTTGCAATAGCCACACATTTCACTGGCATTTCTAAAATCTTCTTTTTGAAAATGAACTTACACTGCTGAGTTATCTTACTGACACTATTAAGCAAATTCTAAGCAGGAATTTCTCCTGAAACATTTCAACGGCCCAGACTCATTTCTCTAAAATAGTTTGATCTCTCCTCAGCTCTCCCCTATAAAACCCCGGATTTTCGGTATCAAAAGAAGACTCATTCACGTGAAAGTGTCGAGTGGTTTCTCACTTACTTGATGGCCCGCCACTACGAAGCTTGCCACACGATTACTCTAAACGACATCACGTGACTCTGATGACGTGGAAAAGGCCAAACGACGTCAATTCAGCGAGAAAGTCGGTGATTTGCAAGTTAATGGGTGGACCCACTCTTTCCAATCTTTCAGGGCGCCCAGGAATTTCGCTGAGCAGCCGAAAACTTCCACCATCCTGGAGATGAATTTTTAGCCGCATAATTTTCTCTCCAAGTCGTTCGGATGATGGTGGTAATATAAAACTTGAAATTAAAGTTTTCCACACTTCGTGCAGCGATTGGTGATGTATTTGTTGATACTTGCGAAATGAAGAAAAAAAACGAATCTTTTTTTACAATGAGTAATTTCGATCTCTAAAGTAGTCCAGTAAATCACGTGAATTTTAACTACAAGTACGCGGAAACACAGGATCCACATAAAACCATAATATAGTTTAGTTGAAATTAATTGGGTTATTAAATATATAATGTGCATTGAAACTTAAAAACAACAATATTGTTAGGAAGTAGTAGGTGGTGCGTCGTTTAATAAGCACATCTAATATTATTTTTATATTCAGTAACTTTTAAAAAGTCTCATAACTGGAGCAATATGTTTATAGCACCATGATAATATTTTTTAACAATGAACCAAATGCTTATAAGTCCAAAAGTCCCGGATATTGGTCGAAAGATTGACTCTATCGGGTCCAGGTGCTGATTCAACTAGTGTTTCAATATCTTAAAGGGAGCTTGAGAAATTGAACGTTTTTTTCATTTAATGTGACTGCTGTATCTAGAGAAGTAATGAACGGAACCAAACAAAAATTGATCCTCAAGTGGATGTTAGAGGGTACAAGAGCTGATAAAATTTTTGCGCCAATAGCATTAAGAGGGTTGTAACAGGGGGCAATAAAACGTGCTTATTTTATTATTGTGACTGCTATATCTCAAGAAACATTGCTGCGATTTGCATGAAATTTGGAGCAACACTAAACCGATATAAAAGCAAACTCATTTTATACCATTTCTATAAATATATGCATTTCTGATTAGCTGCTGGCATTTAATGTGTTTGGGTCGTAAGGTAGGTAGTAAGGTCGTAAGACCAGCATTAAATGCTGGTCTTATCGAAAATTTACGATGTAAACGGCGGGTAAACTTTAATAAAATAATGAAAAGGACATTCTTCTCTAAAACATAGATTGAAATTACAGATCTTGAAGATACCAAAAAGAGCTGCCGTTACAAACATAACAAAAGTTAGTAGTATCGTCAAATTTATGTTTTAACGAATGTTAAATAAGCCCATTGAGTGCGATGTATGACAGAAGCAAAATGTAAGCTTTCTTGACTAGCAATGTGTACCAATGCGTTTTTAGTCAAGACAAACCGGTGATTTCATCAGGAGGTAACTGAAAAAAAATTCATACATGACTATACTTTGAGCTATACTAATGTTTGGTAACAGAACTGTAAGTAACGCCCAAAATCAAATTAACTACTATAAAAGTCATTAAGAATGGACATACAATAAAAAGCTTCTATTAGTATTTCTTTTAAATATACAAAACATGGAACAGCTCCATCATGCATATTTTTTATTTTATTAAATAAATTGAAACAACAAATTTCAGTGCAGTGTGCAAATACGAAAAAGCATGAAAGTGTTCCCTTAATTAATGTATTATACTTTTTTTGAGCATAGAACTTGTATCCCGTTTTTTAAGCATCGGCCCATTATCAGAAAGACGAATGGCTGCTGACGCCTTTGCTAATGTAATTATACAGAAAGACGGCTGTCAGTGCAATTTAAAATGTCTCGCTTTAACAAGATTAATGATAAATTAGTACAGCCTTCAGCGAAAGCTTTTAGTGTTTTGTGTGAGGAAATATGGTTCAGAAAGGAAATAGTCGCTTGCTTAATTAATTGAAACGCGGCTAAATTGCAAAGACAGCATTTTTATGCTAATTAAGTTGTCGGTTTCGTACAATAAGTTGCATGTTACGTGTAAATAGATGAATAACCTATGCATATTTCGTGGAACCTAATTCAGCAATTTAAGTATATTTCTTCTTAATTTCCATTAGGAGTCTTCTTAGGTTATCATTTCTTCGCAAAAGTTTTGAATTCAGGTTTTATGAAATTAAAAGACATAAAATATATACATATCATACCACAAGAAAAATCCTCACTGACTTATACATAGAAAGTACTTAAAACATCCTATAGGATTTTTCAAAATTCTGAAGTGTGAATTAAATATATTAATCAATTACCCTTTTTTTTTTGTACTTTTTTATTAGATTGGTATAATTGGCCTTAAATAGGAGTGCATAAATATATATTTGAAATCAAAGCTATTAAAGTTAAGCTGAATCACCATTTGTTCTTATTTTCGATGTTCGTGAAAGTTAATGTAAACTCGTTATGTGTCATTCAATTAAAATAATAATAAGTAGAATCTAATAAAAAACAGCTTCTTAAAATGTTGCTTAGACGATATCAAATGATAATTAATTTGAATCACCGTTCTGATCAATTTTCGTTGGTTATGAAAGTTCATGTAAACCGTTAATGTGTAATTCGATTAAAATAATAATAACAATAACTGAATAAAAGCAAATTCCTAAAAATTTGCTTATTTGATATAAATTGGTGTTAAAGTTCAACTACAGTTTGGGTTAGTTTTCCCTCTTTCAAGTAAACCGTGAACGTCTCCCATTTAATTAAAATAGTGCTAATGTAATGTAAATAGAAACCGCTTTTTGAATAGTTGCTTAGATTTTTAAGAAGCGATTAGACTTAATTTCTTTAGCTCTGACACACAAATAACTTAATTTCCCAGAAAAACAGATTATTGTTTCTAAAAATTAGTATGAGAAATTGATTTGAAAAATTACGAAAGACTATGATTATCGTCTGCAAACTCAAAAGTTGTTATTAGTACGAGTCCTCGGATCAAAAATTAAATGAACACCAGTCAATAAAACACACAAAATTTCCTTTTGCAATAAAAAAATACCTCAAAATTGATTATTAATTATGTAAATATTTATTTCATCGGAAATAAATTCGTAAATATGCGAAAAAATTAAGTGAAATTAGCCTTGATGTTCATCAAAATGCGAAACAAAATATTTCAAGCAATTTTATCTTTTTCTATGAATCAAAAGAATTTCAAACAAAACTCGGGAAGCAAATGTTACATTTCTCAACAACATTAAACGAATTCCACCGGGGAACGAAAATGGCACTCTTGAAAGCAGAATCAACATCACCGAATTCAATCGCGTCAAAAGAACATTTCTGCTGAGTTTGAGTTTGCCACAAAAAAAAAAAAATCCTCCTCATTCAGTTCGAACTGTTAAACATTAGTTTTCCCTATGCCAATGTTAAAAGAAATTCAACGTTCTTCACATTATGCTGCATTGCAGCAAGAGACCGATAAAATTATTAACTAATTCAAAGTAAATATTGCTTTATTGTTACTTTTTACATTGATCATATCAATAAGATTATAATTTGTCTAACTTAGCTGTTAGCATCCAATTATTAGTTCAATATTCAACAATTTAACTATTTCTACTTCTTCTATTACTACTAACTTGAGTTCAATAAGGCTCAAAATGCTTAATGCTTTGGTTTTAGAATCTTCGGCGTCAAAAAAGTTTGAATTAGAGAGCATAGTTCAAAGAGCGGGTATAAGCCTGCTAACTTATTGGGTTTACTAGAATAGGAAACAAGGTAGCAAATAATATGAGTTAACAATTGTGATTTTAGAAACAGCAGGGGGTCAATTAGATGCAATTCGGGCATACTTAGGGTTTTCTGTACAAATGAGTACCGTATTGGAAACAAGATGGAAAAAATGAAAATCTTAATTATAGATAAGAAATTGGATGTTATTGGAGTTACCGACACACGGGCAACCGAAAATGATTCTAATTTATAATGTATTGCTAATTCTAATTTGTTTAGACAACATAGAGTAGGTAAAAAATGTAGCGAGGCTTTTATTTTCGTTAGGGATTCTTTAACTTGCACCAAATTGGTCTTAAATGTTAAACCTAATGACATTAATATGGTTTGGCTTTAGATGAGCAACAAGGGTAAAACGATACTTATGCTGCCTTACTAAGCGCAAAACTGGTATCATCAGCTGAGCTTCAACTGAGAAATTACTCTTTAAAGTGTTGGGCCACCATGTATTTGATTCAGATGAAACTTTTTCTTATATTTAAAAAAACATATTTCCCGTTCTCAAATGACCATTAAATTTTATATTTAGGTAAAATATACGTTACAAAGAACCTCCTGTTGGCGATAACTCAATTTTGTTAAAAAGTGCAGATACGACTTTTGTGCTTAGCATACCAGTATGGGAAACATTTATAGGCCACCTTATTTAAGCCAGGGTCAAAATGACCACATGTATAGTATTATTAGTGACGTCTCAAGTAAGTGGTCAATCATCATAATGGTAGATTTCAATTTTCCGGGCATTGATAGGAATATTTCTAACCCCAGTAATAGCAGAGAAGAACTTTTGAAAGCAATTGGTGACTGTTTCATAGATCAAGCTGTAACTCAGGGTATTCGGCTAGATGTGATTTTGAATCTAGTTTTTTGTGACGTGGAAGGGGTTATGCGCAGGAATCATGTGGCAGATAGTGACCACAACTGGATTATATTCGGGATTAAATTTGATATGCACTAAGATGAAAACTAAAGATTTGTGCCCAATTTTAGTTACTGATTTTGTTTCACTTAGGCAGAGAATTAAATCTGTTTTTTCCTCAGGATTCAACAATAGTGATGTAATTCTGCAGTTAACAGAGTTTAAAGAAAAATGAGCGTAAACGGTTGGAGATTATGTTCCCTTTAGGAGAACAGGTGTTAACCAAAAATTTGTCCCATGTGGTTCGCCAGGGAAACTAAAGAAGCTCTAAATAATAAGCAAGCCGCTTTTTACCTTTTTTTTTTTTTTTTGTTTACGCTAATTCTGGAAAGTCCAAAATAGTCAAATTGCGCTACTGGTTAAGGAGCATGGAAATTTAAATCAGAAAATAGTTACATTGCAAATGTTCTAAATAACTCCTTGTGTTTTTTAACGATAACTGTTTCTCAACAGTTGACACAAGCAAGACACAACTATGGTACAGCTTGATGATTTTGTAATTCCCAGGGACGACGTTTTGCATCTTAAAAAAAATGTATGGAAGAAAGGACAAGGGTTCATTGCTATTCAAACCTCAGGTTAACCTAGATATTAGGGAAAAATATTATTTTAGTAGAGTAATGGGGCCCTTGGAACAGTTTACCGGAAAAGTCAGTAGTGAACACGGGAGTAGATAGCTTTAAAGAGGCATTGATCTTCATTGGGAACTATAAATTGACTAGAACCAGTCTAGCTGGACCATGAGCCTGTTTCTGGTCATCACATTTGTATTTGTATTTATATACAGTAGAGCTTGCCTATAAAGAGCATTAAGGGTCCATGATGCTCTCTCGTTTGAAGCACGTACTCGTGAAAAGCAGGTTTGTGAAAAAATCGAACTATACCTTTTATACAGGGTGTTCCGTAACAAATTGTACAAACTTTGAGGGAAGTTAGAGGGGATGATAACAAGCAAGAATCACCTAGGAACATAGGTTCGGAAACGCATAGTTGATGAGCTACATATTCACAAAGTTGTCAAATTGTGTCAGAATGGCTCGTTATTACGACGGTTTTTTAAACCTTTCCCGATACAGTTTCTGAGCCGCTCTTCCATTTTCGTTTACTAAACCATAAATAAGGTGCATATCTGTAAGCTCCGTATCCGTGAAACGTTCCATACTTCTCTGTGGGCACTTGCAGCTAAAATGACTACTGAGAGAGAGCACGTATGCTTCTGTGAACAACGCCGCCTAGCGTCTAATGAAGGCATTCCTGACTACGGATTGTTCTGCAATTTTGATTGTTTCTGATGTCCCCTACCTCCCCTTAAACCCTTGCCCCCTATCAACCTGGGGTGTCCCTTAAATATTGGGACAAAGTTTGGTTGTTAGAGGGGACGATAATTTGAAGCAAATCGCATGGGATCATAGGGTCACAAAAGCGATGCTCAAGTGCTACAGACACACAAATCTGTAGTCCCTAATTTAATATCAAACAAAGGTTTTGCATAATATTAAATATTTAAGAAAGGTTAAAGCGGTTGTTGAAATTTTGCTGCCTGTTGCCCAAAAAATGCACCGAAATAATAACCAACCGTCGTAATAACGAACCATTCTGACACAATTTGACAGCTTTGTGAATATGTAGCTCGTCAACTATGCGTTTCCGAACCTATGTTCCTAGGTGTTTCTTGCTTGTTATCATCCCCTCTAACTCCCCTCAAAGTTTGTACAATTTGTTACGGAACACCCTGTATATTAATTCATTTTCCGTAACATTACCAAAAAATTTGTTTCAAACTGTCTTATTTTTTACTGTATAACTGCTTCATGAATAGTAGTCATGTTAAGGGGTTACAGTACCTCAAAAGTGACCAAAAGACCAAAAAAAAATTTTTATTGCTTATTTCAAAAGTAAAAGTTATTTAAAACACTCAGAAAAAAATAGCATTGTTCTAGCTCAATTATTTGAAAAGTTATGAGTGACTTTAGGGCATGCATGGTTTGTGTTCTAAAGGAAAAGCCAAACTTTAAAGTGCTTTTTCTCGGTGATCAGTTTTTAGTGTTTCTATGTTACTGGAAATGCTAAGGAATATTTTCTATTAAAGATATAACTTTAAAGCAATATTTTTTGCACTCAGAATAATACATTAAACAAAACTGTGCATTGAATAAGCTTTTTATAAATTACAAAAAATTTTAATTTGTTAAACCTCGAAGAACAAAATTTTCTAAGAATTTTTTACATAAAAGGTCACAAAATATTTTCTAATCAAAACATAAGAAAATGAATGCACAGATTTGTTGAGTTAATCCTTGTGATCATTTCGCAAAAAGAAATTTTGAAATTAGTGCAGGAACAAAAAAGCCTTAGGGTTTTTAAAAAATTGAAATTTTCTTACATTTTTCAAATTTTCAAAAAAAGTTTTCAAAATTTTTAATGTTTGAAAATAAAATATTGATTGTTAAACAAGTGTAGAAACAAATATTTCAAAGAATTAACTTTTTCACTTAAATTAAAGAAAATTGTTAGAAAGGTACTGTAACCCCTTAAGAAAAATTATATTAATTTGAAGCCCGAGCTTAGAAAAAAAGCTTGACATTTTGCAGCCCTTTTAAGACACACTGTGTGTATTGAAAATTGAGATTCAGCTCGAAATTTTTCAAGTATTTTGGTTTCATAATTACTTTCACGATTATTTTCATGCGGTACTTTAACTTAAATTTCAGTTGCAAAATACAGTCGATCCCGCTTAATGGAATAGCGATTTCGTCACAAAAAATATTCTAATAAGCGGGACATTTCATTATCCGGGATAAAAATAATGCATTATAGTGGTTTGGTACATTGAAAATGTATTATATTAAGCAGAATATTCTTTTAACCGATATTCTAATAAGCGGGCTCGACTGTACTTGGTTATAGGTATGTACTTGGTAAAAGTGATAAGACCGACCAGCGTCATCAGATACATAATTTTCAATTGCTTCACTATTACACATATAAAAAAAAAAACAGTTGTCATTACTTGATGCAAATGCACCCACAGCTCGATCATAGCATCCTAGGACTGCAGTTTCGCCCTTATTATGGGCTCCTCAGTTAGGAATAGCCAATGATCGAGCCGGAGGCAAAAATCCTCTTAATGTAGCTAAGATAGCCAACAAACTGGTAGATAAAGTGAATTTATCTTACCAGCGGTAAGATAAATTCACTTTATCTACCAGTTTGTTGGCTATCTTAGCTACATTAAGAGGATTTTTGCCTCCGGCTCGATCATTGGCTATTCCTAACTGAGGAGCCCATAATAAAGGGGAAACTGCAGTCTTAGGATGCTATGATCGAGCTGTGGGTGCATTTGCATCAGTTCTGCCTCAGCCCTGGCATACGGGCGGTAACTCACTGTCATTACTTGTTTTGTTTATTTACAACCAATCACTAAATTTTGGTTGGTTTCAGAATTTTAAGGGAATCTTCAGGAGCATTTCATAGTATACAATACAACGTTTTTAAATCACAAAACATTTGTTTGAATTAACCTGGGTTTCCTCGTTTGAAACTTTTCAAGCTTAATAAAAAATAATGTACATCAAAATGTATTAACACCAGCCCTTTCAGTCAGAATTACGTAACGGTTAATCAAAAATGTGATTTTTTGATAGACACAAGGTTATGGCAAAAAACCTCTTACAACAAAATTTCAAGGTAACATGTGAAAATTAAGAGTTATGACACGTCCCGTTTTCCAGATACTTTTTTTTTCAATAAATATTTAAGCTAAAAAAACGATTAAACATTTGCAAATTTCGTCGCAAAATGTTCTCTAAACAATAATAAAAGATAATATAAGCATTTGAAATGATGAGTAAAATATAATATATATTAAAAAAAAAAAGGTTCGCCTTTGCGACGAGAATCCATAGCGAAAAACGAGAGTCAAACCCAATCTCCCAATTAATATTTGGAAGTAATGCCAATCCAAAAAAAAAAAATGTTCCATTTATAATATTAAGCAGAATGCCAAGATCTAACTACAAAAACAAACAAACATGTAATTTAATAATTTATTAAATGCTTAACAGCTGCTCAAAGCTTACGTCCAGTGTACCGGACACCAGTTCTGAAGGGGTTTATTTCCAGACATTTAAAATAAACATATTACATTTTTCATTATTAAGTGTCTTTTTTGGAAGGATATTACAAAAGACTATTTTCTTAACTATGCATTGATTATGGAGCTTGTTTAATGCATCCTAGGAACTTTAAAGTATTTACTATTTTTGAACCATTTTGAAGAGGAATAATTAAAAACAGTGGGTTTGGGTAATTTATTTAAAAGGAAAGGACTTTAAAAAAGGCTGTTAAGATTCTAAAATTATTAGCCTACTTTCCCGTTAAAAATAAAAGAGACGAAAAAAGCATTAAAATTGGCTTAATGCATCTAAAAAATGTCGCCAAGTCCAAAAAATATCGCCAAGTCCAAAAAATATCGCCAAGTAAAAAAAAATATCGCCAAGTAAAAAAAAGTCAAAAAGAAACAAAAAAATGAAAATAATATCGAAAAATTAAAAATTTGAAAGTAGGGTATTGAGATGGGGAATTTGTGTGTCGGTCTGTCGGTCGGTCTGTCGGTCGGTCGGTCTGTCGGTCTGTCGGTCTGTCTGTCCCCCCCTAATAACTTTTGAATGAACATTCCGATTTGGACGAACTTTTTTTGTTGGAAAGATCTCGGCGAGTACAGCTCATTCCCATATTTGATTTTTTGATTTGAACAATTTTTGGTTCAACTTTGAGCCGTTCAAACAACCGGTCCCGCGATACTAACTTTTGAATGAACAGTCCGATTTGAACAAACTTTTTTTTGTTCGAAAGATCTTTTCAAGGATACTTCATTCCCGTATCTACATTTTCGATTTGAACAATTTTTCGTTCAACATTGAACCGTTCAAACAAGCTCTCACCCCTAATAACTTTTGAGTGAACCGTCCGATTTAAACAAACTTTTTTTTGTTCGAAAGATCTCGGCAAGGATACTTCATCCCCGTTTTTAAATTTTCGATTTGAACAATTTTTCGTTCAACATTGAACCGTTCAAACAAGCCCTCACACCTAATAACTTTTGAATGAACAGTCCGATTTAAACAAACTTTTTTTTTTGTTCAAAATATCTCGGCAAGGATGCTTCATTACCGTATTTAAATTTTGAATTTGAACATTTTTTTCATTCAACATTGAACCGTTCAAACAACCTTTCCCCACCTAATAACTTTTAAGTGAACCGTCCGAATTGAATAAACTTTTTTTTGTTCGAAAGATCTCGGAGAGGCTCATTCCTATATTTCACTTTTCAATTTGAACCATTTTTCGTTCAATGATGAACCGTTCAGAAAAAAATTTAACATGAGCGCCTACGGAGAAATTTAAATTGAATGTTGATTCTGAACTTCAAGGCGGATTTCCTTCCAACTAACTTTGTAAGAAAATGGTTTTGATAAATAATGTATTGTAAAGTACTTTTCTGAATAATCTTCTGTGAGGACTCTGATTCCGACTCCGACTCCGCAAACATGGCGGAAATGCAGGCTCAGAAAAAATGACTGACTGGGCAGACGATTTTTTGTTTATATATTTATTTGTTTTGTTTAATTTATTATTATTTTTTTTTATCAGACGATTTTTTTTTGTCAACAAAAATTTTTCATTCACGAGAGCATTTTATTCCTTATTTATATTTAACAACTGGCAACGGATTAAAAATGAAATTCAAGACATTTTATTAACAAACGACTTTTTTTTCTTTCTTTGATAAAATGTGTTTTGAAGTTCTTTGTACTTTTATTTTATTTATTTATTTATTTTTTCTTTTGAAAACGATTGTGGAATTTTTCTACGGAAGAACTATAACAGTTACATTCTTTAAAAGGTGCGACAAAACTTTATTGACTCGTTTATTAAATTTTTACGTGTCTATTTTATCTGATGAGAGGGGTATATTTTGCTTTCAGAAATCAGCTTTAAGTGCTATAAAGATATGTTTGACATAATTTTTAGTTTCAGATAATCAAGAGAATATTGATCAGATGCTAATGCCGATGTCGATGTACGGGAAAGTAGGCTCGTTTAGTTCTTGACAGAACTTCTTGTTTACTGAATAAGCTCCTGAACTGTCTCTCCCAAAAAATATTTATAGGAAACCAAGTAATTGCACCTTTAAAAACCTAAAGGGAAAAAATTCTTAGATCAATATTCTTGTGGGAAAAGCAACAACAGCAATGTTTCTTCTGCTACGTGAAAAAAGAAATGTTTTCAAAAGAGTGTTCTACATCAAAGAACTCCCATAAGAAGACGCCTGCAGAATTTGTTCTTAAAACACTGGCTCGGAAACGGAACGTTCAATCTAATTTACATTTAAATTAAGGTAATGCGATTTGCTTTTAGATTCTTCTTTTTTTTTAATTCTGAATACTAAGACTAGTTAAGAGTAAGATTGGAAGGATTTAAGTCGAAGATTGGGCATTTTATAAGCACACACACACACACACACACACACATAACTACGTTCTCGCGAACGCACTCACAAACACACACAACAAGAGTACCTTTTGTGTTTAAGAAGTATTTTACTTTTTTTTTCTTTTTTTTTTAACCAGGTTGACAGGCGGTTTACGGTTGATTTCGAAATTGAATGTTGTGGCAAGTGACACGCGTTCTACAATCAGGCTAAAATAAAAGAAAGTCGAAGTATAAAGAAAAAACAATTTAGACCTCTTTGAGTTTTATTAAAATTTCAAAAACTCAGTCAGTGTTATTAGTATACTTAAAAAATTTCGTTTTATGTTTTTTCTACAGGATACCCCCCCCCCTCCCTCGTGTAAATTCCTGAGCATTAAGGAACCTAGGTGCCCAGTTTTTTTGAATATGAGGCACAAACTGGATTTGTATAAGGGGTATATGCACTCACATCACTCCATATTTGTTCACCCAGATGAAATAGTGTTTGAAATTCGAGAGATTGCTATATAAGCATTTATAGGACTATCCTGCTATTTTGTTAATTAAAATTGATGTTCTGCTGAGTGAATATGTATGCATGAATGCATAATAAAACATAAACTTAATGTTCATATCATTTTAATGGTGTTGCATGCTTCTGTCTTAGTTCTGGCTTTGGGGCGGTAACTTACTATTTCATACCAGTAGCTCTGCCTTAAATTAACAAGTCGTACCGTACCACTGTGCGGTCTCTCGCTGGGTGTTCTAATTTTACATTAGCTACGTTTTTTGACTCTCTTTGCTTCAATAAGAGGGTTTCTGATTCCAGCTATGAAACTTCCTATTCCAAGCTGACGAGGGCCAATAAGCAGAAAACTGCAATCCTTGGATGGAATAACCGAGTTCACGGTGTATTACATGTTTCTGCCTTAGCCCTCTTTTTAGAACGGTTACTGCTTTATGCTAGTAGTATTATGAATAAACATTATCAACTGGTACCTGTTACGAGATTTGGGTTGCACCCTGCTTTCCTCTATGGAGTACCCTAATTGCGGACAACGTATGTTTACATGGTTTGTATTTTGCTATCTACTGTTATCAAAACTTCATTTTCCTTTGCCAGATTCTCAACTAATATCCAGTGTCTAATACTGAACACTGGAGGCATAAGCGGTAAGGAATCCGAGTCGGTCAAAGATCCACAGTGTTCACTGATGGTGACTGTGCACCTTAAATATGTTGTCATAAATTCCTCCAAGTTCCCTTTCCAAATCAATGCCTCTAGGTATGCTGGACCAGGGATTGCTCCGTGCCAGGTCTGGATTAAAAAAAAAAAAAAAAAAAACAAAAAAAAAAAACAACAAAAAAAAAAAAAAAAAAACAAAGCGGCTCTATTAGGGCTCCATTCAACGGTACAAACCATGTGTTTTGGTAAGTACGGGGACCCTGGAGTGAGTGAGGGTCTAATAATAAATCAAAAGACATTTTATTTTTTTAGAGACAGTACATGCTGAATTTAAATTACTGTAAAAGTTAGTGACTTTAGAAAAAGTGGTTGATTAGGAAGGTATATACAAAATGGTTAGCTAATTTGAAACACCACATCCACTATTAACTAGTAAACGTAACATAATCCACTATTGCGTTTATCCAACCCAAGTAGTTTTCACTTTGCATTATCTTACATTAATTTAAATAATATGGGACTAAAATCCGTTAAGTTTAAAAAACAAAAAAGCTGCTCCTAGTAAAGTAAACATATTTAGAAAGACCGAATCATTTAACAAATAACATATCATTAGGGAAATATACCTGAACTAAATGAGCTTTTAAATCCAACTTAATTTATTAAAAAGGTTAACATACGGTAAAATAAAAAAAATATTTCCTAAGTAATTACTACTTTAATGTAATTAATTTTTGTTAGCAAAATATAAAATCATTAAAACAAATGCACCCGAATTATGCGGCAAGTATTATAATATGTTTCCAAAATAACATTAAATTATTCGCGGCAAATTTAGAAAAAGAGCCCCATTAAATTACTACATCCATTATATTTCAATTGTGCCGTAAAAATCTTGAGAAAATGAAGCATTTCTTAATCAATTCTTATGGCAGGAGCTTTTCATTATTGCGAAAAACCTTAAGTGACGTCAGAGTGGTTTCGTTCTGAAATGTTGATTCCAATGAAATTTCTTACTTTACACAACCATTAAGCCAAAGCTACGTAGCATATTTCTTCATAAATTACTCGAAGGCTGAACCCATAATGATGTTTTGAAGTCATTTAAGATGATGTTAATCAAACGTAATGGTTTCCAGCGATGCTTTTCGATATAGAAATTGAGAAAAATACTTCTTGACGTTTTTAATGCGATTCTAATTTTAAACGTAACGTATTTCTCTTTTCGTTTCGTGAATGCTTGGGTTTCGTTTGGGAAAAAATTGTAACGTTGATACATTTTAAAGGTAACCTAATACAATTTAAAATGATGGAAAATTAAAGGAAAAAAATGTTATTATGGGATTTGGCTCTGGCGGAGAAAATAGTAGCGTCAGGATTTTATTACAAACGAGAATTAAAAAAGGAAAAAAAAAACTTTTCGTTGTAACATTTAACTCGCGTACTAAACAGCCCACAAAAGTTCTCACGGGGAAACTATGTGCCCCTCCAGTAATTTCAACTTAATGCAATGTAATATAGAGATAAATGTTAACAGGAGTTTATTATGAATTACATTTTTTCCCATATAACTACCAATTTAAGATACATTAAATTAATTACCACACAACTTTCTAAGAAAACTACACTGCAAAAAATAAACTGTTGTTTTTACAGTATATTACTGGCAGTATAGGTTCCACTATTGAACTGTAAAATGCACAGTGATAAACTGTAAAATTAGTAATTTTACAGTTTATTACCACAAAATTAGTTGTATTATACTGTAAAAACAACAGTATAATACTGGCATGAGAGGTTCCACTTTAAAACTGTAAAATGTTCAGTAATAAACTATAAGATAAACAATTTTACAGTTTATCAATATAAAATTAGCAATGTTTACAGTTTGTTACTATAAAATTAGCTGCATTATACTGTAAAGACAACATCGGTTTTTTTACAGTGTAACTACATTTCAAAAAAATAAATAAATAAATAAAAACGAAATTATAAAAAGTCATTGAAAAGATACTAACAACATATCCATGTCAGATTTCACATGCACTTATCGCGGACGCAATTGAAATGAACCTTTCAAGTAAATTGCTCATGTTTAATACAAGATACTTTGTTTTTTCGGATTTGGCCTCCAATTGAATTTAACTACTATTTGTAAACGATATTCTAAACAAATTAATGGAGCTTTTAACAAATCAGAAAAAAACAGTTACTAGAAGCTTCTCGTTAAAGATACCATTTGGAAATGAAGCTACTGAAATTTGGGTTCATGTCAGGTGGATTGGAGAGATTCAAAAGTGGTGTTATTTCACACAAAACGGGAGCTCTCCTGCATTAATGAGGAAATAGAATAGAAAAAGTAGGGTCAAGAGTTGAGCTTGTACGTCTTCGGTCATGAAACCTGAAACCACGGTGAAAATGATCAGTCAGTGGACGTTTAAGATGAAAACAGTGGTCAACACTCTTGTCGCGTGATCATACGACATGTTAAAGATCCATTGAGTGATTATTTGGTTTAGGCATTTTCGGTTAAGTTAAATTTCAAGTGCAATTTCATATTGTGACAGCTCAGGTTAGCGCCATCTAGTAGGAAATCAAAATTACCTGCGTTATTGTCATGCGCTCCTTATAACAATGTCGCATAAAAGACTAGATCCCATTCTGGAGATCACTCTAAGTCTGCAAAACTCCGCCTTCTTTTGAACAGCTCCTTTGAAAATAAGTAATTTAAAAGGGCCATTTCAATCGTTGCAAATAGTTTTGTGCAAGAAATCTTTGAGTAGCTATGTCGATATAATTTGAACCTATGCAACTCCCCTTGACCATACACTGTAAAAAATGAATGTTGTTTTTACGGTATAATACAGCTCATTTTATAGTATTAACTCTTAACTTCGCAATTTTTTAAATTTTGATGAAAAAATTGTATTAACTAGTTCTCAAGTAATAATAAAGAGAAGAAATATATATTTTTTTTAAATAAGCAGTTTTAAAATGACTTTCAATCATTTTTTTGTTTTCGACAATGTAAAAGTAAAATCAAATTTCTTAAAAACTTTTTCCCATAGATAATTAAATTTACTTTTAAATGAAAGTAAAATGTTTAAATTTCTTACCTGGTAATTTATTTCGTCAATAAACAAGAGGAAGTATAAACTAGAATGGATTTTTTTTTATAGCAAAGACACAGTTCTTGAGGCATCAAATGTTTTTATAATTATTGGGATTTTTGGGGAAAATGTGCTGTCAACTAGTGACGAAATTAGCATGTATTTCGCTGCAGTAATCTTTTTTTTCCTCAGATAAATGATTTGTAGGTAATTAAAAACAAAATTTAGTCTTTTAAATTAAAATAAATCATATGTTGCAGAAATACAACAG